>VALG01005769.1:0-24620 GCA_009835305.1 Ipomoea purpurea
AGCTCTTTCTATTATTTTCAAAATAATATAGTAATGTAATATGGTGATTTGAGTAATTTTTCTCGGTATTTATATTTTTATTTTTAATCTTTTTTCATTTGATATGAATACATATTTGTGTATTTTGTTTTTTATTTTCGGTCCGGGTTAGTATCAGTAATGCCCGATGCAAGTTATTTTTGGGAAGATATTCCTAATGATATTAATGTTGTTGGGCGACGGATTAGTTCTCTTCTTCCTCATCAGGATTGTTGGATTTTTACCAAATTTGGAAATACCTGTTGGCCTATCCACTGTGAGCTATTTTTTATTTTGTTTGCGTCATCATTGTTCTCTGTATATTTTCCCTTATTACCTGCATTTTTCAGGCCGCGTCATTGCTAACCTTCCTCCAATACGATTGCTTTCTCGTTCCTCTAACTGTTTTTCGCTCTCTCTAGCTCTTTGCAAGAATTTTCTTGCCCTCCTATATTGTCGGACTAACAAATCACCTTTTTTCATGCTCGCACCTGCCTCTAACTTTTGTGTTTTCTCCCGAATTGGTCGGTGCTATAGATTGTTTGTGCTCTGTTATTTGTTTCCTTTTTTTCTACTTACTTAATTGATTATTTCTTCTTTATTCCTTGCTTAATATTATCCGCTTTCTTTAACTTGAACTTGATGAGTTTTAGTTCATGTAAATTCCGTTCTGGTTGGTTTATTTTTTCTAATTTTTATAATTCTCTTGAAATCCTGGGAAATTTTAGTTCAGTTTAGTTATCGTTTGTTGACTCTGTTTGAATGCATAAATGGATTTGGCTTAATTTTCTTGCTTGTTATGTCTCTTTCATGTTTCGTCGTAATTTAATATGTTGTTCTTTACGGGTCAGATTTTTTTTGGTATTGTGTGTTTTTTTTTTATGCGGCTACTAATAGGGTATATATTATATTCGGTCGTCTCCTTTTACCTTCTGTGTAGTGGGAAAGGAAGGAGCGCAGCGCATGGGTGTCGGGTGTAGTGGATCGGTCCCATGGTAGCTGGCGGCTGGTGACCATGCGTCTCGAGTAACTTGTGGGGCAGTGTGTGGTGTGGGTATGATTGGCTGGCACAAATCTGTTTAGAGTGTCACCAGGCGGATGATCAGAACTGAGTTGTACTAAAAATTGCGTGGTTCCGCAATGTGCCAACCGGGGGCAATTGAGGACTTCACTGGTAGGTGTGTGCCGCGAATTTCTTAGTGGCAGGGATTGCGAGAGTATGTTTTTGTGATTTCAAGGGTCTGGAATGTGGTTTTGTTTCATGAAATCTTGTATGTGTTATGAGTAAGTGTTGTAGTATTTGTACTTGTGCGTGTTTGATTATTCATAATACTAGCATTAATGCAGAATATGAGTTGAAGATACAAGGAGTGATATTGTGTTGTGATGATTTGAATTGATGAAATATGGGTTAGGTGGTCTGATAGAAGAATATGACAACAAAGTCGAGCTAGTGAGGAGGTTGATGAGTTGATGCTGAAAAGCCTATCGTGTAAGCGGTCTCCCAGTTTTGATTGGCAATTTACTTTTTCCTGCAATACTTTCCTCTCCTTTGGTTGACTTTTTGCGTGCAAAGTTCCAGTCTTTTTCCCAGCCTTGCTAACAACATATCTAAGTGTTCATTCCTTTTTTCTTTGCACTTTTGAGAGTTTCTGTACAGCTCTAATCTATGGTGTTAATCTCTGGCCTTCTGCCTATTTATTGATGTTTTATGTCATTACTACAGGTTGCTGTAGCAAGCGGCTAAAGTTGCAAATGAGGTGAAGGCTGCTTGACATAAAGTTCTTTTTGTGAAGCCCCTTAGTTTATTGGACTCGATTTTTTTCATCATTGCCACTGCATTTTCCGCCCGACAAATGTGAATGCCGTTGGGTACAACTGTTACCGTTTTAACTCTAGTTTCGTCACTATAGTAACATTACTCCTAGAATTAACGAGGACGTTTTCTTGAGCCAATTGATATTCTTTTGTAGGCCAGGAAAGAGATAATGGCCGAGAACAGTATAGGAAGAGTTTGCATCTGGAGATCAAGCCGAATTCATGGACGTTGCTGGACTTGGTTTTAACTTTAATCCATCTTTAATGAGCAATAGTTGTGTATCTAGTAACTCAGCTCCGTTGCCTGTAAGAATATAATCCCTCCTGATATTTGTTTGATATTTCTATATGTCCAGGGTGATGTAGTGGTACATATATTTCTGCCTGGAACAAACGCGAGTTCTATAACCTGGAAAGTTATAAATCAAATGCAACACCTGTTGATCTGCCTTTTGAAAAATCAACAGTTCGACAGCTAAAAGGTTTCTGAAACTTGAAACAATTTGTGGAGCCTCTGATCTAGGCGGAGGGACTAAAAGGCCGGTTGGGCAAAATCAACGGGCGGGATATGGTTGAGAATTGGAAGATATCGTTGGTTTAACTCCATTATATAATATATCCAATTACCCTGCTATGCTAGTGTCAACAGGAGGGAGGGGTTCACCAAATTTTTGATGATAGCGGGGCTCCCTTTATGCTCTTGATTGAAAAGAAAAAGATGTAATCAACATGGCATAAAAATGACAGGTAACTCTTGTAGCCTTCCTTGTATTTGCTCCTAATACTTCCTAGCAATATAAAATGAAAACATTGCATTACTTGATGAGATAGGATTTTCAGTTCTGTTTTAACTTAGAAAACTAGTGGTATGTATTCTCATTTCTGATTCTGAGTGTAAAAAGGGAACATTATTATATGGTTAACTGTTTATGGGTAATTCAATCACTTGATTGAACAATGAAATTACAAGACCCATGATGGTTAGCACAGGAGCTTCTCATTTCAGGGTCCACAATCTGTGCAATTAATTTGAAACCCCTAATAAATTCATTTCTCAATATTTTGGCGTGTTTGAACTTTTGGTGGCGTTTTGGTTTTTCAGTTTGGGTTTATTTTTATCGGTTTTTGAAAAAAATGAAAGCTTCAAGTTTTCAATTTAGTTCAGTTCGGTTTTGGGGTTGTGATTTGGTTGTGATTTAAGATTTGCGTTTGGTATGAGAACTCAGCATTCCCTAGTTTTCTTGCGAACATAAATATTTATCTACTTTTACTAATAATTTAAATTTTAAAATATAACCAAACCAAAAAAGCAATAATTTTAAATTTTCAATAAAAAATAAGTCTAAATTGAATTGACCTCTTCACTTTGTTATAAGTGATGGTTTTAATAGATGGGCTCTAACCATAAAATGAGTTGATATAAGTTATTGGGTACGAAAAGCGTATTAAATTTGATAGGTTCCTAGAGCCCCTTAAAATATATACAAAACGGGGCTGCATATGTACTACATAAACAAAGAAAATGAACTCGACCTAAAGGGGCCCAACACATGGGGTGATACTACCACTGTTAGACTAAGCGGATTGTAAAGACAATTGACGTGTTGCGTCGTTGACTAAAGGAGGAAGTCAAGAGAGAGGAAGAAAGTTGATCATGATGACCCCGCCCTTCCCTCTCTTCCATACATGTTCCCACTAAGGTGTCGCGCTCTACTACAGAAATATCCCATGCACCACTCGTAGATACACTGTCTGGCTGTCCACTAACTACCTAGAGCGGTCAGCCCGATGGTCTGCCCTTCCGCCGAATGCCCTGCTAAGATAGGCGCTAAGGGCACGACTTGGGAGCAAGTCCGTCAGCCACCCTCCGGCAGTCCACTTCGATCTTCCACCACACGGGTCGCACACATCTACCTGATGGACCGAGATATGATCGGGGGTCGCGCTGATCAATGGCTCCTCGGTGGGTCCCAAGCCAACTGCTCCTCCCACATCCGCTTGGTTCTTCTGAGTTGGCTCAACATTCGTGCTGCCAAACACACCTTTAGCCCTCTTTCCAGGGAAAAAAAAAAAAAGAGAAAAAGGTCAACCCTTACTTTCCTAAATTGGATTTTCCTCGGTCAAACCTACCTTTTCCACTTTAATTATTCTTTGGGTCTACGAGCCATCTGATAGCAATGTTATAGACTCAACGACTCGTAAACAAAATTTGGGGAACAAATATATTTGTCCAAAATAAGATTTAAAAAATTACTATATATATACTATATTATAATATTATATCGAGAGAGAAAGAGAGAGAGAGGTCACAATTCTGGTGCGAATGGCGCCGCCAAAGTGCGAAAATGAGAACCAATAGCCGCACCACGTGTCCATATCTAGGTGCACATATAGTTTATGACTTGGTGTAACTAAGGTGAAAGTAGGTCACTTGTAGGTGAAAAGTAAGCTGCACATGATCAAATGAATGTTAACAAGTAATAATTACATTTGTATTTGTAGGTGAAAGTAGGAGACAAAATTACATGCACTGTAGGCTGACAGTAGGACACATGGCGTGCGCTGATTGGTCTCGCATTTCCGCATCTGAGCAGCCATTCGCACGAGATCGTGTATATATATAACCATTGGTAGTTAACAATTAAATGTTTAGAATTAACTGGCACTGCCATTATTAATTATTTATTATTATTATTATTATTATTATATATATTATGTATTATTTTAGGGTCAATTTGCAATTTACAATAATGTAGCCGAATCCAATTCAAAAGCCTTAAAATTTTTAACTTGCGAACCCTTTTCACCGATTTCCCCTTTCTCCCCTTTCCAACATAGCTAACGCCATGACCATATCGAGAAAATGTCAGGACGTTATAATCGAGGATTTTAAACCCAGTAAGTAGCGTTCGATAGTAATAGTGTTCATAATCACTCAACCCCTGACCGCCGGTTGCCCAATTTGCTCGAAGCGTACGACGGACCACCGTCCTCAATCTCCAAAGTCAGGTATGATATAGCTTTCATATAATTCATAAAAAATTGTGTTGTGTGGGCGTGGGGCATTGCCAAAAATGAGTTTATTTTAATTTTTTTTATTTGCTTGGTTTATGTAATGAACTTGGACTAAGTTAAACTCGAAAAACAACAGTTAGAAGAAAATCATTGGATTTATTTTTCTCTTTGTTTGTGTTTTAACGATCATCGCAATGTCGCCTCGCGAAGTCGGGGGGGCAAAATAAAAATTTAAAAATAACCTCATATCTCTGTTTTTATCTTTTTGTTCAGTTTTTGCATTGTTTTATTTATCATCTCTGAAGTTTGATATACTGAGGAATGTTGCAAAAGGAAAATTAATTGAATGTTTCAAAACTTGAGATATATGGTTTTAGTTTAATTTCATTTTGCAAAATGGGATGATTGAATATGCTGTTTTGTTATGATTAATAGTGTGGCGTGTTTATGGGGATGGATTTGGTTATTCTTATAAAGCTTTCTGAGCTTCTTTTTTTTTTTTTCCGTTTTTAGCTAGTTGTTTACTGCCTGTTAGTTTCCGTAATGGTTGTAGTGAATTAACTTGGAAAGTGGCCGATGTCTTTTGCTTACTGCTCTCTTTTTGTTGGTATTTTTCTTTGATTCTTCTGGGAGGTTTTCGTGTATTTCAGGAGGTATGATCAAATTTTGGGTAAATAAATTTTAGGAGAAATGATAAAATATCAGGAAATTTCCGAGTGGTACTACTGGTGTTTAAATTATTAATGTATTTAAATTAGGTTATGAATTTGGTTGACCATGGATGAAATGTCATGTTAATAAAGTAACTGAAGACCTGTTTTTCCTTTACTGGTATTAAATGTTTTCACTGTGCTTTTTTTTTTTCCTGATAATGGCATTCATTTGAAACAATTTTTATTTGAAAAAAAAGAAGAAGATATTTTTGTTTGTGTTTACATGAAAAATATTATGAAGGTTGGGGTAACCAGTTTGAGATTTTTGCTGGATAGCACGAGACCGGAGACCTTGCATATCCTGTGTACAGCTAGTCATTATTTTGTAGTTTTTGGTGTTTTCCCGAAAAGAAAAAAGTTACTGCCATTTGAGCCATTCTTGCCTGGCAATCACGAATATGGCCATGGTTGATTAATTTTTTTGCTGGAAAGGAAATTAATGAGTTGCATCACACTTGCCTGGTTGGGTATACCATTACAGTATGCTGTCATGTGCACTACTTCATAGGCTAGTGATACTTTGTTGCTTTTGGTTATTTTGCCTTTCGGGAAAAGAAAAAAAAAAATTCAAATGACTCAGATTTACTCATATTTGTAATCATGTATCTGATCATGTAATTGGATTTTTGTTGAAAAGGTATTATGTGCACGAGATTTTCACCTTTGCTTTGCTGCACCATCCTTACCTGCTAGTCACAAGACACAAGTTGTTTCATGCATTATAATTTTGTTAAAATGGACCTAAGTTCTTTAGAGCTGCTTCATACTTGCTGGTTAATCATAGTAATTTGTCGTGATCATAGGATTTTTTCATTATAAAACTAAATATGCCTGACTAGTTATGATTTTGTCGTATCTGTTGGAAGTTCATAGAAAATAAATATGCATAACTATTCCTAGCTATTTATAATATTTTGCTTCAAGAAAAAGGAAAAAAATAAAAATAAAAAAATACTCCACTAGATTCCCACTTTCTTAAGCCAGAAAGCAATATCTTCCAACTTGTGTTTTTACCCACTTCTCCAAAAATTGATCATGTCATTGTCCTTGTTTCTGTTTAGCAACTGGATAAATTTATTTTCAGAAAATTCAGGTTTTGATGCAACCAAATCCCTGAGGTCATATTTTGCAGTCATTGTAACCAAATCCCTGAGGTTTTGATGGGAGTCTCTGAGAATGCATAGCTTTTCACTTTTGCTTATTTGTAGCAGTTTTTTATACTTTGTTGGGAATAAACTAAATGTTCAATTGAGGCGAATATAGGGGGCAGGGGCTTGTCATTTTGTGAGATAGAATAACTTCAGGGTTCATCTGAAATCTTTTTGTATTAACCTTACCTGGCACATCATTATACCTTGTTGCTTTTGTTGGAATTTTTTCTCTCTATTCCGTGGCACATTTTATCTTCCTTAGGGTGCATTGGATCGAGACTCTTTCTCTTGTCTTCCTTTTGGCTTAATAAGCAATATATGAAGACCCACTGACACATATATGCAATTACTTTTATTGCTCGACTATTTGGTAGGTATTCAACTGTGTTTCTGAGTTAAAATTGATTCAATACTTCAAACTATTTCTTTTTAATGTTAGATTGCCATATATTTATAGTTTACACTCAGTGGAAAATTGTCACCTTATCCTCCCACAATGTTTGCTCTCTTGGAATTTCCAACTGATAGTTGATCTAAATGGTTGAAATCATACCTTCATATTCGTGATCATCAAAATGGTTGATGTCAAATAACTCAATCCTCACTTAGCCTCTTCATTCTGGATCTGATCATGTGGGCTTTTTAGAATGTCCATTGGGCTATAGATATAATTGAATATGTGCATATAATTCCCTATTGACATCAAATCACATATGCATGTTTCTCCTTCCCAAGCTAGAAACTTTTGAAAATTTTAATTTGTTTATCCTTGATGTTGATTTGTATTGGTAGTATTATTTACTAGTTTCGTTTTTACATTTTTCACAAATTTTGATGTTTTGATGATATCTGAGGCCAATGTTATTTTATGTTTGTCCAATTTGTTGTGGAATATTGGTAAAATTGCATTAATGCATTTTGCATCTTTTGTAGGCTGGAGGTTATTAATTTCATGACTGATTGGAACCAACAATTTGAACACTGTTTTCTATGATCTGGTCAGTTCTTTATTGATTAAGTTACAAATTCAGTTACCAGTTATGGCGTCAAGATCTTCTTCAAATGTCTTGGACCTGGTCTCTGAAGAAATACTCGATGTCCCTCAAACTCCTAGAGCTCTTCCTCGACTGATGACTGTTCCAGGAATCATCTCTGATGGTGATCAGACAGTACGTCATCCACTTGTCAAGAACGAAAAATCATAGTGGCAAATATGCTGCCTTTGCATGCACAAAGGGATGAAGGAACTTCAAAATGGTGTTTTAGTTTAGATGAAGATTCACTTCTCTTGCAATTAAAGGATGGGTTTTCTCCTGAATCTGAGGTCATATATGTTGGTTCCTCAAGGTTGACATAGATGCTAGCGAACAATTGGAAGTGGCTCAGAGACTACTGGATGAGTTCAAGTGTGTACCAACTTTTATACCCCCTGACATCCATAAAAACTTCTATTATGGTTTCTGTAAGCAACAACTGTGGCCTCTTTTCCATTACATGCTACCCATGTGCCCAGACCATGCAGATCGATTTGATCGTCATCTTTGGCAGGCGTATGTATCTGCCAACAAATTGTTTGCTGATAAAGTTATGGAAGTAGTTAACCCTGAGGATGATTATATCTGGGTTCATGATTATCACCTTATGGTTCTCCCAACATTTCTGCGGAAGCGTTACCATCGTGTCAAGCTAGGGTTCTTTCTACACAGCCCATTTCCTTCATCAGAAATATACCGAACTTTGCCAGTTAGGGATGAAATTCTAAAAGGATTGCTTAACTGTGATCTAATCGGTTTTCATACTTTTGATTATGCCCGCCATTTCTGTTTGCTGTAGTAGAATGTTAGGCCTGGACTATGAATCCAGACGAGGACACATTGGACTTGATTACTTTGGTCGCACTGTCTATGTAAAAATTATGCCTGTAGGTGTACATATGGGCAGACTGGTGTCTATGTTAAATCTTTCCTCCACATTTGACAAGGTCAAAGAAGTTCAAGAGCAGTTTAAAGGGGAAAATAGTCATTCTTGGTGGTTGATGATATGGACATATTTAAAGGTATCAGTCTGAAAATGCTATCGTTTGAACTACTATTGCAACAACGTCCAGAGCTGCAAGGTAAGATTGTTCTTGTCCAAATTGTGAATCCTGCTCGGGGCTCTGGGAAAGATGTTCAGGAAGCAAAGAGGGAGACATATTTAACTGTTAGAAGAGTCAATCAACGTTATGGTTCCCCTGGCTATGAGCCTGTAATCTTGATTGATCGACCTGTTGCTCACTATGAGAAGGCTGCCTATTATGCTGTTGCTGAATGTTGCATAGTTAATGCAGTGAGGGATGGGATGAAACTTGGTACCTTACAAGTATATTGTCTGCAGGCAGGGCTCCCCTGGTATGGATGAGGCCATGGGAATTGAAACTGATTCTCCTCGGACTAGCATGCTTGTTGTGTCAGAGTTTATTGGCTGTTCACCATCTTTGAGTGGAGCAATTAGGGTGAACCCATGGGATATTGAAGCTGTGGCAGAGGCACTTGATGTTGCCATCACCATGACTGATTCTGAGAAGCGACTGCGTCACGAAAAACACTACCGCTATGTTAGCTCACATGACGTTGCATATTGGGCCCGCAGCTTTGTGCAGGACCTGGAAAGGGCCACTCAGGATCATTATAATAAGCGTTGCTGGGGTATTGGCTTGGGCCTTGGTTTCAAAGTCATTTCACTTTCTCCAAGTTTTAGAAAGTTGTCAATCGAACACATAGTTTCATCATACAGAAGGACAGACAGGAGGGTGATATTCTTGGACTATGATGGTACTATCGTACCGGAATCAACTATTGTTAAATCTCCTAGTGTAGAAGTTATAACATTCCTGAATGCTCTTTCCAATGATCCCAAGAACACGGTGTTCATTGTTAGCGGCAGAGGAAGAAATCAATTGAATGAATGGCTAGCACCATGTGAGAGGGTTGGACTAGCTGCTGAACATGGTTACTTTATAAGGTATGAATTAAAGAATTTGTATATGTACACCATGGTTTGGATATTCGCGTAAATTCTAATCAAGATGTTTACTTCAATTTTATATTGCTATATTCAGCTTCCTTTCCTTATCTACACCCGTGTAAACTAGATCCCTGGTTCTTTCTTGCCATAGGTGGAGTAAAGCATCCAACTGGGAATGCATGGATGCTGATATTCAATGGAAAGGAATTGTTGAGCCTGTAATGAAACAATATACCGATGCAACTGACGGCTCTTTTATCGAAACTAAAGAGACCGCCTTGGTTTGGCACCACCAGGATGCAGATCCCGACTTCGGCTCTTGCCAGGCGAAGGAAATGCTTGATCATTTGGAAAATGTTCTTGCAAATGAACCTGCTGTCGTTAAGAGAGGCCAGCATATCGTCGAAGTCAAACCACAAGTAAGGATTTTTCTCCCCCCTTCCCCTGCCCACATCTCTTCATTTTTCTGTATTGTGGTGAATTGAAGGAAGTGTAAAAGTTAAAATTGATAGTCACGACCTTTTGTCTGAATCTAATACTAAATTGAAAGATTGCTCCACCTTACTTAAAAGCAAGCTTAAGCTGATATCCAGATTAGACATACACACGCACACACACATATAGGTTTGTGTTCAAATGAGAACCACCCCTTAAGTGAGAACTTGCGAACTACTGCATGAATGCACACAATCTACCCCAATAGATTGTGTGCATTCATGCTGCAGTGTGTGTGTGTGTGTGTATACATACATATATATGCTCAACAATGTGCATGGCTTTAAAACTGCTTATGACCAATCGACTGACTGACATGCAGGGAGTGACCAAAGGGTTAGTTGCGGAGAAGGTTCTATCAGCAATGGTGAAGAGTGGGAAGCCACCAGATTTTGTGATGTGCGTGGGAGACGATAGATCAGACGAGGACATGTTCGAGAGCATAGTGAACTGTGTTTCCAGTCTGTCGCTCAAACTTACGCCCGAAATCTTTGCTTGCACGGTGGGACAAAAACCAAGCAGAGCCAGGTATTACCTCGACGACACAGCTGACGTGGTGAGGATGCTGCGAGGGCTTGCCAATGTATCAAGTCCAAAGCCAATGCAGAGTGTCCAATTCCAAGTGGCTTTTGACAGCGTTGTATGAGGGGTTTAGGTTGGAGTTTTGGGGCGCCCAGAGGATCAAAAGGTCAGATGTACATTCTTTCCTTTTTGGGGTTTTGTGTGGGTGAGAAACAACTCAACTTCTATCGTCAATCTTCTTTACATTACTTATTTACTTTGGTGAATAGCATAACATAGATAGATTGGCGCAGATTATTAACCTTTTCAGATCATGCTGCCTCTTCTTGCTTCTTGCTCATTTACTCATATACCACTCCATCTATTAAGTTATATAAGTACATAACCTGCACGGGTTTAGCTCAATGCCTAGGCAGTATTTTGAAGGAGAGATCAATGTTCGAACCTTGGCCGCAGTAGTAGTGTGAGGATTATGTCCAAAATGGGGCAGATCTTTTGTGCGCGCCAGCACCGTGATTTACATCTTTCCAAATGTTCTGTTGGGCAAGGTGTGGGGGGTTCTTGAGATTGGAGATTCAACCTTTTGGGAGAAGTTATAAGTACATAGGTTACTAATTAATAAATAGATATTCCATAATTTATAGGTAATAAATAATATAGAGTAAGTACGTAGGCTTTCTAATTAGACTCTCGAATTAAAAATAAACTTCTAACTAGATACTTAACTTGTTAAAATTGTGTAATTACCATATTTAATAGGTTATAAGGTAATCGGTCTATTTTGCTTGCATGGTATATTACATGAAATCTTATTCATAAATTAAAAATAATAATTAATTAAAAAAAAAAAACTTTTTGCTACGGAGAAGTCGTCGGATTCTTTGTCCATGGTAATTGTTCTCGTTTTTTTTTTTTTTTTTTTTTTTTTAAATTAATATAATTATTTTAATTTTTATAAAAACTATTAATCTACATGACATAGTTAAATAGGTTAATTGTAATTTTAACAAGTTTGAAGGTATAATTAGAGATTTTGTTATTTTTTTTTAAGTTACAGATTTAATTACACTTTGATATATAGTTGGATAGTCTATTTGATCCTTATCTCTTTCATATTTTGTTTTAACTATATTTTATATCACTAAAAGATAAGATATTGCATATACCCGCACAAGCTTAGCTCAATGGTTTAGTGAGCAGTATTTGGAGTAATTGGGTAAGAGACCAAGGTTAGAACCTCGGCGGCAGTAGTGTGGAAATTATGTTCAAAGTGAGCAGATTCTTTGTGAGCACCGGCATTTGGCCCTGCCTACTAACTCATTGAGTCACCGTGATTTACATCCTCCCACATACTCTGTTGGGTTGGTGGGGATATACGGATATGTAATTTTCTTTATGTGTGGAGTAGAAATAGGAGTACATATTGTATTTTCTCATTTAGTATTCAATCAAGTTTAAATATGTCACTAATTTCAAATAAAGAATAGCCAATTAAGATGTTTTAACAAAAACTAATATGATGTTTTAACAAAAAAAAAAAAAAATTAAATTAGATATTTAAGCTTGATTAATGATAATACCAAGGATGCACAATATTACCTCTCTAACTATTAGGCCAATTTTCACATTTAGTACCCCAAACGTTATGTGTTCAAGTTCTAATTCATTTAGCAATGCAAATCCCTTTCTATTTCTCTCTCGTCAGCCAACAAAATGTCAAATCTTCAACTTTCAAGTTATTGAATTCTATTGTTTGATTGATGCATAATTTGCGAATGAGTAATGCTATACATCACTTAATATTATTTCATCTTTCATTTTCAATTTTGTGGCATTATGTAATTAGACAACTAAATTTCATTTTTAAATAGTGGTGAGTCAACCATTTATGAATACTCAATGAAAGAAAGTCACATTAGAATGAAAATGATTGGAGGGAAAAATTCATGGTCCACACAAGTTGTGTGCACCATATTTTGTATATTGTAAAATAATATACATTCAGTATAAAAATAATATACATTATTTTTGTACTGAGTGTACATTATACAATGTACACAAAAATAATGTACATTTAGTATATTAAAAATGCACTTTTTGTTATGGTCCACATAACTCTATGTGGATCATGGTCCACACAAGTTGTGTGCACCATATTTTGTATATTGTAAAATAATATACATTCAATACAAAAATAATGTACATTATTTTTGTACTGACTGTACATTATACAATGTACACTAAAATAATATACATTTAGTATATTAAAAATGTACTTTTTGTTATGGTCCACGTAACTTTGTGTGGATCAAATAATTTGCTAAAAATTCAAGAGCAAAAAAGAAATGCTAGACGGTAGAATGTCAATAAAAGCCCAACCCAATAGGTTGGGCTGGTTTAACCCATATTTTAGACATGTTGGGCATACAAAATTTTTGTCCGTCTTATTTTTTGTCCGGCCCATATAACTTATATAAAATACAAGTTGAAAATGTATAATCCACAAATTACCCATTTATCCGTTTTTACAAAAACAAATTTAAAGCTTAACAAATTTAAAACCCTTTTCCATTTGAACTTTGTTAATTGTTATTGATTTTGAATTTGAATGGTGAATCATGAATGATTGAATTTAGTGTATTATTACCCTAGTTGAAAAAATTGTTAGGCGTTCCTCAGGCGTTCGGAGGTGCTTAGACGGCGATTAATCGGTGTCTAAGCGTATGTGTATTTTTATATTTTTTAAAGATAATGCTTAAAATTTTTAAATTTTTTAAGACTAATAATTATAAATTATTTAATACTTTAATAGTTAATACTAAAATATTAAATATTAACCTAAAAAATATATAGAGTTTGAACAATTTAGGGTTATTTGACTCAAAATGATGTTATTTTGTGAAATAGCCCATTAAGAAAAAGAACAATAACTAATTGACCGACTAGGAGGCCTAGTCGATGCCTAAGAGACTTAGGCAGTCAGTATCTAAGCGGCCTAGGTGGCTTAGTCGGCCGCCTAGCCAACCGACCGCCTAGACCATCAATTATGGTGATACACTAGGCGGGATTTTTGCAACATTGATTATTACTTTGTTACTTCACTTAGAAGCGGAAGTTTGAACAAAAAAATTATTATCAAGTTAAAACTTAAGTATTACATATTCCATATTTTTAGTACTTGTATAATGGAGTGTTTTCTGATTTTTAAAATGATTGATAAATGCATAATTTTGTAGTTTTTGTTAATATATGTATGTAATATTATTTTAGTTACTTTTAAATGTATACTTTTGAATTTTGCACTCTAAAAATGGGTGGACTGGCCAATCCGTTTACTTACTAACTCACCAAAATGTATATCAAGTTTAAAAAATGGGTTGGCCTATCACGGCAAATCCATATGGGATATGTTTGCTCGTATTGACAACTTTAGCGGAAAACTATAACATTTCGATAAGAGAAGGAGTAGGGGAAGAAAAAAAATTCATGTTTTGAAAATGTATATAATTGTATAACAGAATACACATAAACTTTTAATTGTTAAAAGAAATCGTGTATTCGAATGTACATAATTGTATAAAAAAATATACACAATTGTATAAAATAATGTACATAATTGTATATACCAGAATGTACATAATTATATAACAATATACATACACTTTGTCACGTCGACTCCCCACACAACTTAACAAAACTACGTCATTTTGAGAAGCTCGGAACGCATAGTGCTATATGTACCGTGGTACGGGATATAACGATTGGGTCGAATACCCTAAAGGAGGCAAAGTTTAGTAGTGTTCATCATGTGGCAGTTGGCAATTTTTTTGTCGATCATGAATCAAGGTATACTTTTAATATATTAAATGTATATTATTGTATATTAAATGTACATATTTGATAGTATATAAAATAATGTACTTTCAATATTCAAATAATGTTTTGATAATATATTAAGAAATGTGTCAAGTACCTTGTGCCCATAGGGCACGTAGTGACCTCCCTCATTGAAAGTTCATGAGATTGAGCCTTAATGGAGGCGTTATTGACTTTTTGTACTTCATTAGATTGAGAAAGAGATAATGTAGTTTCAGTACTCAAATAATGTATTTTACGCACACAAATATATACTTTTAGTATATTTAAATATATATTTTTTATTTATGGTTCATTCAACTGTGATTGACCATGGTCTATAGAATAATGATTCAATAGTTATGCTGTGCAACCGAATGTACCATGCGCATGGTGCATACGGTTCAAAACGACGTCGTTTTGATTAAAAACGCGCGTCCCACTTTAAAAAAAAAAATCAGGTTCGATTCTCAGCAATAGCATTATTGTGGATATATAGTTATGAAATTGTGGTTATATAGTTATGAAATTATGGTTATATAGTTTATTCATTGTGGATATTTAGTTCAATCATATATTGTGAATATTTAGTTCATTCATATATTGTGAATATTTAGTTCATTGTGGATATTTAGTTCAATCATATATATGTGGATATTTAGTTCATTCATTTGTGGATTTTTACTCATTCATTCATTCATTGTGGGTTTTTACTCATTCATTCATTCATTGTGGATTTTACTATTCATTTACTGTGGATATTAGTTTGAAATTGTGGTTATATAGGTCATTCATTGTGGATATTTAGTTCAATCATATTTGTGAATATTTAGTTCTTCAATTTTACTTCATTCATTCATTCATGTGGATTTTTACTTAAATTCATTCACTGTGGATATATAGTTATGAAATTGTGGTTATATAGTTATGAATTTCTGGATATATAAAAATGCTATTGCCGGGAATCGAACCTGATTTTCTTCTTTAAATGGAACGCGCGTTTTTTTTAACCAAAACGGCGCCGTTTTGCAACCGTATGCACCTTGCAAGGTGCATTCGGTTGCACGGCATAATTTGCGATAATGATTGTGGGCAGCTTGATATGGCTTTATTGGCAAATTATGCCCTGGACCCGTGTCCACAATGAATTGTGGACACGGGCCCAAAAACGACGTCGTTTTTATAAAAAAACGCGTCATTTGGTTATAAAAAAAAAAAAAATCGCGCGTGTTTTGCGTTAACGGCGTTAACGGCGTTATTTTTTTTTGGATTATGAATGTACAGTTATGCCGTTATGAATGTATAGTTATGCCGTTATGAATGTACAGTTATGCAATTATGAAATTATGAACACAAAACTCTAACATTATGAACTTACAATTATGAACATTTATAGTGATAAAATTATGACCATGGAGCTTTAAAATTGTGAATATAGAGCTTCGAAGATTATGAATGTACAGTTATGGAGTTATGAATGTACAGTTATGGAGTTTATGGAGTTTATGAATGTACAGTTATAGAGTTATGAATGTACAGTTATTGATCGAATTATGAACAAATAGCTCTGACATTATGAACTTACAATTATGAACATATAGTGATAAAATTATGAACATAGAGCTCTAAAATTGTGAACATAAAGCTTCGAAAAAATTATGAATGTACAATTATGGAGTTATGAATGTACAGTTATGGAGTTATGAATGTACAGTTATGGAGTTATGAATGTACAGTTAATAGAGTTATGAATGTACAGTTATGGAGTTATGAATGTATAGTTATTAACATATAGTAATAAAATTATGAACATATACTCCTATAACGAAACAGTCTGAAATTAAAAAAAAAAAAAAAAAAAAAAAAAAAGAGATAACAGTGCCCGTTAGCACTGTTACCCGTGTCCGCTTGCAAGCTGGCACGAGTCCACTGCATAACGATTGGGCTTTATTCATGCAATCGTGATAATGGATTGTGTTGGGCCGCATAATTTTATTATGCAGTCTGATCCCAGCCCATTTGTCACTATTAAATTAATTATTGAGTTAATACCCAAAATCGTCCTCGACTATAGTGATTTTTCTCAATTTCGTCCTAAACGACTTTGGTGACCTAATATCGTCCCAGATTTTTGTGTTTCGCTCAATTTAGTCTCAGACTTTTGTGTTTTTGCTCAATTTAGTCCTCATTTGTTATTCTGTTCATTTGGTGTTAAATAAATAGACAATTCAGTATTTAATATTGACATCTCTTTACTCATAGGCATGTGAACTGCGAAATCCTTTTTTTTTTTTACGAATTACTCCAAAATTACTCCCTAAAACTGCGAATATAAAATTTTGATTTGCAGGTCCGGGAGTAATTCTGGGTGTAATTCGTACAAGAAAGAGGAATTTCGCACTTCACAAGTTGAAAGTAAAGAGAGATCAATATTGACAATTACTGAATGTCCCTTTATTTAATACCTATTTGACGAAATAACAAATGGAGGACTAAATTGAGCGAAACACAAAAGTCTGGGACGATATTAGGTCACCAAAGTCTTTTAGGACGAAATTGAGAAAAACCACTATAGTCGAGGACGATTTTGGGTATTCACTCATTTTATTATTAGGATAAATCTTAGATATTTCTTTATTTCTTTAGTACTCCTTCTATCTCATTTACCTGTCTTATTTTACTTTTTAGTTTGTCTCAAAATATTGTCTTCTTCCCAAAATTAAATATCACTATTATTCAACTTTTTTCCAAATTACCCTTATGACTTTTGTTTTCTTTATTGCTTTTATTTCTAAAAGTGAAAAACGTGAGGGGCATAATCGAAAAACACATAGCATTTACTTTAATTTCTTAAAAAACGTGCAAAGCAAATGAAACAACCAATTTGGGACGGAGGGAGTTATAAAGAGGGTTATGCAATTAAACTCGATTAGACTCACAATAATTTTTTTTTTTTGAGTTTTGACTTTTGAATAATATTGATTTTTTACAAGGTAGTATCTGTTCTATACTTTTTTATCTGTTACAATCCAAAAAGTCAATACTCCATACCCCACCATTAGGATTCGTTCATAGGACCTTCCCTCAATGAAAACTACAGAGGTGTCATATAAGCACAAAATGCTTGGCTAACTCTCAATAGTTAAATAATGGCAAATTGGCAACTATAAATACATGTATTTATTGAGACAAATTTGAAAAACATTACAGTTAATACCTCCAATGCTCTTTGGAATATTAGTGATTTATCACCTGTGGTCATCTGAGTTTTAAATGACTTCCAATAGTCCTCCATGTTTTAAAAAATAATCACCCGTCGAGTGGTTATTTTTTAAAACATGGAGGAAGTCATTTAAAACTCGAATAACCATATGTGGTAAATCGCTAATACTGACCATTAGGGGTATTAACTCAAAACATTAATAATGACACAATTATAAAATATTTTTAAAATATAAAATGCAAATCAATACAAATAATTAGCTGTAATATTTCTATATCTTGGAAAAATAATATTCCGTTAAGTTAGTAACTAGTTAACTACAGTTCAAATTTATCCTTGGAATTGACAAAATATCAAAATATTTTTGGAAAATTGCTAATTTGTATGTAAAATGGTCTTTAGGTGGATTCAATTTTGATTTGGGTTAGTAAAATGGATTAACTTTTTATAAGTGAGAGATTTAATTGTTTTATCTAAAAATATTAATAAGTGAATGAAAAATTAATTATCAGATTATATCTATTTGAGTTGAAATGGTTTTCCTTAACTCTACAAGGAGCTACTGGTGGCTCACTACCATTAGCCTCTACAGTTGGCCCCCCCCCCCCCCCCCCCCCCCTTGCTAGGATTCTGAGATGTTGGCTGGTGAGGTCTCCTGTTAGACTATGGCTTTTATGTGATTTATTATGTCAACTTATATGTATAGTTATGTAGCTTAGTTAGAGATTAGTCTTAGCTTTTAGTAGTTGCTCTCTCTTCAGAGTTATTTGTAATTTGACTCAGTTACTTGAATGAATCGATCATCTTCCACACTCTCTGGTATCAGTTATCCAATTGGAATCCTGTGATTCAATCCTGTTTGTTTCTTCTCCAGATTTTTTTCGCAATGTCACAGAGCTCGAAGCGTACCTCCACCACTCACAGGCTGTATCTTCCCAAACAGCCACCAATTCCTACCCAGTGCAATTATTTTGTGGTCACTAAACTCCGCACGAATTACCCTATTTTTGAAACCAAGATTATTCCGTTCCTGCGTGGCCAACGATGTTGGGATTCATCGATGGACTCGGCTAGTGGCCCGTCAGTGCTCGAGGCTTTCCTCCGGCGGACATCTTCTGACGGCACTCTACCACCACAGTCAATCCGGCTCAATTGAAGATGGATATACAGGATGCCTCCATCCTATCGTTGTGTCTCCTCGATCTCAGAGGAATGGTAATGTCCTCACACTTGGTCAGACACTCGTGACGGTAATGGCTTGCGGCGGAAACAACTCTCGGGTCTTCATTCGCAAGTCTGTTGCCTCAATTCTTATGGGGCCAGTTCCAGTCATTATTGAGGCAACGGAGACACCTCCAGCAGGCGCAAGCCATTACCTCCGATCGACGTCCCGGCTCAGAATATCCGGGGTCTGCCCAGGACAGCATTTGTTGAGGATCTCTCTGCCGCTGAAGGTGATTGAATCGCTATGATAACATTAGGGATTTAGGTCTGCATGTTATTGATCAACTTAAGATATTGCTTATTTGGTGAATACTTACAACTAGACTTCAATTAAGGAGTCTGTTAGATATATATAGAAACTTGAAGGTATATATTACTACATTAATGGCATGTTACTTTTAAGGGGCGTTTACAACAGGAAATCTTTCAAGAATTTGTCGGAAATTGAAAATCTGAAACGCCTAGGTGTTTACTATGTCTCTTTTTCCCATTTCCAAATTGAAACTTTCTTCTTCTTTTCAAGAAATTTTGGGGAACACAATAAAAAAAGGTTGTTTCAAAACAGAGAATAACACGCAGTGAACAGTAGGTCTTATCATCGAATCCCATCCCTCAGCATATTTCTTCTTTATTTCTTCTTTCTACGCCCACCATCAAGCTCCTTGAATAGTAGGTCTAGCTGATCTGCTTTCGCTACTGATACGCGTGAATGGACCTTCGGAACCACTCCTCTGCTCCACGTCGGAAACCCATGGGCCACCATCCAAGGTCGGAACAATAGGTCTACCGATCTGCTATTTGCTGCTGTCTACGCGTGAACGGACCCTCCGGAACCACATCCTCTCGCTGCCCGCCGGAAAACCCATGCCACATCCAAACGCCCATGTCTGAGCACTGCAGTCTGCAAGCGAAAAGAGATCGTCGGAGCTACTGTCGGCTTGCAAACTCCAACTGCACCCGATCGCTTCATCACCACTTCCAACCTGATCATGCCTACTTCAGGCTTGCATGTTGACTTTGACAGGATCTACCGTCGGCGAAATATTTAGCATTGATTAATTAGTTTCATTCACTGCTTCATTTCTTCTTCTCCTTGTTGTCTCAATCTGATTCCCAGGCTTGACATGTTGACTTTTTTTGTTAATACAGAATCTCGGATATGAGCTAGAAGTTAACATTTTTGGAAAACTGATAGAGAATTGAAACAAAAATAGGAAACACAAAATAATTTTCTGTTAGTAAACGGGGCTTAAAGTCTCTGTTTTTTTTTTTTTTTTTTAAAGGGTCTCTAGTCTCTAACTGTCTACTTTATTCCTCATACACATTAGACTCTCACTACTCACTTTAATTCTTCATAACACAAGAGTTGAGCAGAACACGTGAGCAAAATCCTAGGATATTCGTTTTGATCTCAACATCATCCACTATCACTCAACCTTATCAGTCAAAACTATGACTGGAAAATTTAGTATAATGTTATAATTATTGATTGTCAATAATTATGTGGCTACATGACTTATTTCTTTACACCGCAATGTCAGGGTTGTGCAATGGCAGGATTTTAACTATTTTATTGGTTATAAATACAAATTTTGTGTAGGAAAGGCATCTTGTTTTGAATTAAATGCAATAAAATTAAAAATAAAAATATAAAATTGTAAATTAACTATAATTTTCTAGTATCAGTCAAAAATATACCTTAAAGAGTGAACGATTATAATTACTTGCGTCTTGTCTCCAATTACATCGTTCTTACTATCTGCATCTTGTATTTTATACTGATGGAGTTTAATTAATCCGGGGTGGACCGATCAATAATCCGATAAGACAATAATATATATTATAAAATTGAACGAAACGATGTCGTAAGGGCCGTGAACCGTATATTGTATTAATGCGTAAATTGGATCATTACAATGGTTTCTCGGGACAAAGTGTATGTAATAGATGTAGAATGTAGATAGAAATGTCCTTGTTAGGATAGGGGGGAAAAAAAGGGGGGGGGTGGGGGGCTTTATACAGCTAAACCCCAACCTCCCTAAATCGGGGAGGGGGTGGGGTGTTTGATCATCCTTTGACCGGGCCCGGTCGGTCGGGTCCCGAGCTGGGTGTACCGAGCTCCTACCGAGCTCGGGTAGTGTTGTGCCATCCGACCCGAGCCATGTAAGCTCGGTCGGTCCGGGACTTCCTATCGGTGCGTTGAGGCCGGGTGGCTTTTTGCGACTCAACCTGTGGCTCCGGGGTCCCATGTTGCGTACCCCAGTCAGATTGTGGGTATAATATTATCCATCAATACTTAATTTTGATTGGTTATATTTAAATAACATCACTGATAATTTTGCAGTATACTTTTGATTTCCCCATGTATACTCTAGTTTTCATACATTGCATTGGTGTTACATTAAAGTTTTGTTGACTTGTTCTTCTTATTTCTTTATATTTACTTTACATTTTCCTTGCATCTATTAAACACAAACATTTGAATTGTTCCATCCATTACTTAAACTTTATTAGTTGAAATAATCTTTTAATTAACGGCTACATAATCTTTGATAAAATTTTGTAATAATTTATTAAAATCATTTTTTTTATATTTTAATAATTTGATTAATTTTATGTATAATTAATTAGTTGAGTTTATTATTATATTAAATTATATATATATATATATATATATATATATATATATATATATATATATATATATCTCCTTATGAGAAAAGTAGTATTATATGTCTTGATTGTGGATATAACCCTTTATATAAAAATTGTATCGTATTTTAGTATTTTTAGTTAATCCTCATCAAATAATATAAATATTTTTTATGTATATACACAATAATTTTAACAAATTAATTAGTGTAACACATATAATATATATGTGTGACCATATGAGATTTTTTACAATCTCCACTAGATCATAAGTTATTGTTATAAATTTGTGAGGATTTATGAGCTCAAAATTTGTCTTTACAATCAAAAAGTAATTATCTGACCAAGTCTCGTTCATTAAGTCATATTAATATAGGACAAAGTAACTTTCACTATATTAATCATAATAAACCATCATTCATATATAACTGAAATGACATAAATTAAAACCAATCATGAAAGTGTAGAATTGAAAATCATATGAGGACATGTACATGTCAATTCAATTGGTCCTACTTAAGCTTTAGTGATATTCTAATTGTTAAAATCGGATATAACTTCAATGGTAACTTTGTGATAAATGTCATTCTAAATACTCCCATTCTCTCCAGTTACCTTATATTACTATTCAATTTCAAACCAACTCTTTCTTTATTGCTTATTTTCTTTAGTAATTTTAATTTTGATTTTCTTTTTGTGTTTAATTACTTTTGATTGTGGTTTCTAATATTATACTTTTATACTAATATAACTTAATATTATGAAAAAATTGAATTAAAAATATTCAATCAGTCTCGTTAATCGACAAACAAACAAAATGGGACCGAAGGAGTAGAACTTTTTGAAAATCAGGCCTCCGAATTTCCCTTGCGGGACAGGCGATGAGACAAAATACCAATGGGAGAAATAAACCGATCGAGCCTGAAGGCATCCATCAAGTGCTCCTGTGACACATTGGTGAAAGTTATGGAATTTTCGACCCCTGAAAGTGATACTTAAATCAAGTCAATGCAAAAAAAGTGGGTCGGAAGGTTTTTCCGGATTGCAAAAGTGGTCGGACAAGGCTTTCGACTGATTTAAGATCACTTTCAGGTGGTCTGAAATTTCATAATTTTCCAGCAGGACAATGAGTTGGGGAGTTCCCTCTCTAAGACAAGGCTCTATTTAGAGGCCACTAGCTAGGCGTTCGGTTGGACCCTCCCAATTCAAAAAATAGACTATTTTGCTTGCCCGAGACTTAGCGTGCGTGGTTCATCGCTTGACTTAAAAGTCACGACTAGAGGTCGTAGTGTTGGGGTTCGAGTCCAACTAAAAACATGTATGGGAAAATGCTTTACCTCCACAGTGATTCTAGGGGTAGGGTCCTGTGGACTTAGAATTAGTGCACCGAAGTTGCAAGGATCACCTAAGTATTAAAAAAGAAACATTTTATCTTGTCTATTAATAATGACTTAAAATATTTAATTAAATTTCCTACAGTAGTGGCACTCATGAACCCTGCAAGCCAATTAGTCATGGATAATAATACAAGAAGCAAATTAATTTAAAAAAATGAATGACAGTATTAAATATTAATTCTAATAATCAATATATTAATTAAAGGAATAAATGAGTAATTGATATGAGAAGAGCATGTCACATGATAATAGGGGTAGAGAAGATGTAAATGACAGAAAATAGGTCATTGTTTGAAAGTGATGTTAATGGAACACTACCATTGCACCTGCCTGCCTGCCTGTTGCACTGTCACTCCCTTCTGTGGTGTGTGTGCTTGCTAGCTGCCCAATTATATTTTTTATTTCTTTTCTTTTTGGCATTAACTAAGAAATACATTATAATATTAATGGACTCATTGCTTATATAGCATTTTTTTTAGTTCATTCAGAAAAAAAAAAAAGAGTGAGTCATATATTTTAATTATTTTTTTTTATTAATAAAATTATGAAACATGGTGAAAGTTTAGTGTCTAATGACATGTTTGGCTCACAGGGAAATATTTTTCTGGAGGGATTCTTTACTCAATTTAAAGAAAAATATATATTTTTCATTGTTTGGTTGATGAGAAATTTATTTGGAAAATAAATCCTGAAAATTGAGGAAAAGAAATTCATTGTTCCACCTTTGGTATTTTGTTTTTCATAATTTTTTGGGAAAAATTTTTAACATGAATTTTTATATTAGCCTCACATATATTATTATGTAGGACATTTGAACTTTATATGTAATTATT
The DNA here is from genome assembly GCA_009835305.1 of Ipomoea purpurea. Lineage (NCBI taxonomy): Eukaryota > Viridiplantae > Streptophyta > Magnoliopsida > Solanales > Convolvulaceae > Ipomoea > Ipomoea purpurea. The sequence goes on from VALG01005769.1 coordinate 23,923, forward strand.
TTCAACAACTTTATTTCGTACTAACCAATAATGGACCAATATTTCAATAATTTCTTTTATATGAAATTCATTTAATGAATCAAACAGGTCGTAGGAGTTTATATACTCCATTTATCACATTTTTACATGTCTTGTTTTTATTTATAGTTAAACTAATTTTTTTTTTCTGTGCTTATTTTCTTTAGCATTTTTTAAATTAAATTGATTTTTTGTGTGTTTAATATATAGTACTTCCAGAACAAAATTATAGTGGACCAGACTCTAGTTTTGTTTATGATACTTACTTTTTGCTCCTTTTTTAACTTGTATGATGTACCAATGAAAACAAATTTATTTTTTAGCATTAAGGCCATAATTTAAGGGTAACTTTTTGTTTGAGATTTAAAGCGAGTTTTTATTATTGATCATTGCTGGAAAATTGTTTATTTTAAAATTTTTTTGTAGCAATTTAAAAATGGCACAAAAATTATTGAACTCTTTAACCTTTTAAGTTGGTCGGAATTATTTTAGTGGTCGAAATTTGTGAATCATGTGTAACTAATAGCCACTAACAAAGGTTGTCGGAAATTTTGATGTTTCGACTGTGATGAGCATTTATAAGATCTTAAACGGGGAAAAAAACCTGCTTTTCATTAATTATTTACTTAAAAATACTTACATTTTTATCCTTAAGTTATAGATAAGTGTAAGTTTAGTTC
>VALG01005772.1:0-11000 GCA_009835305.1 Ipomoea purpurea
TCCCTTAGCATAACTTGGAGGCTATACTCTAAATTGGGGTTCAATCATAGAGATGGAGAGACATACATTCTTATATCCAATCCTCTGTTTGTATAGAATCTTTTGTGCTTGTATTATTTCTCTAGATCCTTATTTAAGTTCATAGTCAACTTTATATTGCTCCAATATGCTAGGTTGTTACAATTCTTTTTAATTCCATTATTTTCTATAGATCCTTAATACGGTTCATAGTTAACTTTATGTTCATTCACTGAATCGGAAAGTTCACCCCAAAGTTGCCACTTGGAGACTTTTATCCTTTTATTGCACCATCACTAGTTTTGTTTAAACTTGATGTTGTGTCTTATTTCCTTTGTTTTGTAGTACTCTTTTTTACTACTTTGCCCTTATTTTGGCTAGGGCAAGACTAAGGAAAACTTCCTAGCAATTTTTGTATGAGGGATTGTTCTCAAATAATTTATGTGAATATTAGAAGAGTTGCTCCCTTTCATTAATAGTCAAGTCTCTGAGTGTATGTCGGCTTTATCTATATTAGAGAGAGCTGCTCATGTGTATAGTTTGACATTATTTTCAGTATTTCCTGGCATTAAAATCTGTATTTTCCCCTTTATCCTTTACCTTCCGCACATTCCCTTGTTAATTTTTCACTTGGGAACGTATTGCGTTCCAATTGGATGATTCCTTGGACACGCTTCAATGATTTGATAGATTGTTTTATTGCTTCAAAACGGTTAGGAGCTAATGTTTGAAATTGGCAACCCTTCCTTTGGTTCTTTTACATCCGTATTGCATTCAATTTTGGGAACGTATTTGCATTCAATTTTGTTCTTTCTCTTATAGATATTGAGGAAACTAAAAACAATTACATTTTTGCCTATAATATTAGTTTTGCTATGTTCTTTTGTAGTGCTCTGCTGCAATTTCATAGTGGGAATAGCAACTGCAATCTCTGTTCAAGATTATTGTTTTTAATTCCCTTAATATGACATTTTCCATATATTGAATGGAAGTTGGATTTGTTTAGTAGTGAAGACTGAAATAATATTTGTTAAGGATAACCATTCTGGTCATGTCAGTTTAATGGAGATACCATGGTCAAGATGGCGACAGATTAATACTGTGCTCTATTTTTTTAGGGTATATCATGATTAAGAGGCCTATCTTTCTATACTTCAAAGGTCAATTCTATAGAAATTTGGATTCATCTAATATGTTGAAACATATAATGTTATATACCAGAAATATTTCATTTAGCATATATTTTCTTGCATTAGTTTATGTTTGTTCCGATGGAATGTTTATTAGAGTGTGAATTATATATTAGGTGCAATTTGGTTATATTATATTACATACATATCTGTGATGTGGGTATTGGAGTATTATATGATTTTTAAAGGTAATGTAAGGTTCATAGAAATGATTTTTAAATTTTGTATTTAGTTGAATTTAGGAATTCTATTCTCCAAATTTGTGAGATTTTGAAAATGTTAATTGAGGGTGTATATTGGTAAATTCTGCATTAATTCGTATTTTATGTAATTGAATAAATTACATCTGAGAAATAAACTGTACTAGGAAATGTATGTGACAATTCGAATAAGTAAGCGTTAATATTAAGTATAAGAATTATGTTTTACTCAAAAAAAATTGTATTTAAATCTTTTAAATATGCCATTCTTGTTTTTGTTTGTTTTAGGATGCATTTCCTAGTTCTTACAACCAAAAAAATACAAAAAAATAAGTTGTGGTTTGTCTCACGAAATAATTGAATCTTGAACTTTTGTCTCAATTTGGTTCATAATTACAATTACATGTTTGATTAGTAGGGTAATTTACTTCTGGAAGATGAGAGCCTTGGAGTTGAAAAATAAAAAAGCATATTTTTTCATGATTATAATAAATGTTATTTTTGGGGTTTCTTTTGAGTTGAAAATGTGAAAATTTAGAGTTTTTTGTTCACTAATTTCCTCAAGGAGTCACATCAATTATTGCAAGTGTCATTACTTAATTTTATCATTTTGGTCGAGAATTTCACCACATACATACGATCATTGTTTTAATGGGAAGAATTGTAATAATGGGGGTGAATTAGATTTTTAATCATTGCTCATATAAAAAATGAAAACATATTTTTATAAAGTTGGTTGATAGTCTTGATACTAATTAAATAAACCTATGTTAAAAAGTTTAATAACAAAATTTTGGTTTAACATATTAACTATTGAGAGCACTGCCATAACATGATGTTTGATTTATCAAAAATTTGTGCGAATGAAACAGGTTGTCCACAAAAGGATCATTGGTTTTTGGAGAGCGGGGAGCGCGGGTATATAGATGTGGTTTTGTTCCACTCATGATGAGTCGGTCGGGGAGTGCGCGGTGGTGAGCGAATTTTGTTTGGTTGTACTAATTTGTTTGGTAAAGCGGCATCAATAGCATATCGTGAGCGCGCGAGAGCGTAAATGGGATCACAGAAGTACAAAGGACCCTGGCCATAATGAGAGAGGCGAGGCGGATTTGCTTCTTCAATTAGTTATGGCAATTTATATCCCGCACACGGAGTTGTATTGTGCGGCCAGATCGCAATTAATGAACGTGCGTGTTTCAGATTTTTTTTTTTTTTAAAATTCGGTTAGCTCAGTTTGCGTGAGTTGAAAGAAAGATGCGCGAGAGAGAAGAGGTACATATCATATCTTATAGAGAATGTTACTATAATTGATATAAAAATTGGAGGTGAGCCATATTGTTTTGAAAAATAACTACACTATAGTCATAGCATTTAATACGATAATAACATAAATGGTTTAAGCCACTAATCACACATCAATCAGGAGAGAGATACAGCAAAATTCGATGATATTGGAGTATCAAATTGTATAACAAAAAATGTTACATGAATTTATAAAAATTGTTACGATTAATAAAAATTAGTACAAGGTAATTATTATAACAGAATATGAATATCATAATCCAGGAGAACTTCTTATGCGCGCCTCGCAAAACGATCGTCGTTTTGGAGGCGCGCGGCGGGCGGAGCGCGGTGTGTTGGTTATAACGATTGTAGTTATTGCGTAGTATTGTAGAGGCCGACGAGAGCCGGCGAGGCACTAGTCCAAATATTGATGGTCGATTTCGTGTAAGTTATTTTTCACCGCGATGTAACTGTAAGCAGAGACGATTTTCATGTTTTTATAATGTAATTATTCTAAAGGAAATGTAGAGAGAGTTGTAACTCATAAGAATACATTTATTTTTACCGGTATGAAGGTGTCTTTATTGCGAGCGAGCGATGAGAGGGAGAGCGAATTAAGTAAAGGTGTTGGTTTTATAATCATGTGAAAAATCCCAAAAGACTAATAGATTCTAGCAGAAAAATTATTTTAAGAGGAGTACAGAAAAACTGGGAAGGAAAAAAGTTGAGTTTGGTGTGTTTGGGTATACAGTTTTTAGCACGAGTGCGAAGCACGAACGTTCCTTTTCCTTGAAAACCGTTATGTTTGCTACCTCCAACAAGTCTAGGAGGCGTTTGTAGCCTAGGTTTCCCAGGATTTAGAAAACGTGTCGCTGAGCGATCTTGTTAAGCACCTGTAAACAAAGAACCGTAAACAAACAACAGCCACGTGATACACTAGTTTGGTAAAGGAAGAGAGAGAGAGAGAGGGAGAGAGCGAGAGAGCTACTAAATTGCTTTGTTTCGTGGTTACTGTGTAAAAATGCTTGTCTCCCTACCTCCCTTTCTAGTAGAGCGAGAGAGAGGCATCAACAGACCATTAAATTGCGTGTTAAAAACCGAATTGTGTAACAATCCTGAACGGCACCCACTCTGAAGGTAGGATAAACTCAGTTTAAAATTGGACATTTAAAATCAGTTATGTAATGCCTGACAGTATGCAGTTTAATCTTCTGAACTTTCGGATGTTTCTGGATCGGTTGAGGCTACGAGAGTACACTCTCGGGCGCGTGGTGCATACACGAGGGTACACCCTCTGCGTGTGGTGCAAGGAACGAGAGTAGCACCTCTCGTGGCGAGCGCGCGAGAGAGGCGCGCGTGACCAGCAGGCGCGCGCGGCGCGCGGGGTAGCGACGAGAGTGTGGTGGCTCGTCTGTTTCGGCCGAGCCAAGTGACTATTGCGATTGGAAAATGATACCGAGTTTTCGCATAACTCGTACTGCCGACGGACATTCGTGCGTCGAGGGGCGCACGCGAGCTCTGGCTTGAATCAAGCTTTTGAGCTGTATGAAGGCGCAAGAGAGAGAGAAGCAGAGAGTATACTTTTGTTTGCGGTGTAATGAGAGAGAGAGTGGATATAAACATGAAACTAAAGTAATAATAATTCTAATAAGAGAGAAGGAGAGAGTAATAGATATATAATAAGTAATAATAATAATAAAGTATAAGTTGAGGGGAGAACAGTGGTCGAACATGTGTCGATTATGTTTCATCTAAAAGAAGTACGATCATATTTTGAACCATGTCCACAGTAAAAGGCGCGGCGAATAAGGCCTCAACCAACTATAACATGCATGGTTTCAGTCTTGTAAAGTGAACTATTGACATCTAATAGATTCATTTTTAGGTAGTATTCAACAGTTTATTAATACATTTAATGCTTAATTTTTTATGTAATCATAATTATTTGTGTATTTGGGTATACTTACCTAAAAATAGAATTTTCAGTATATTAAAATAAACATTTTGTATATTAAAATAATTATATAATATTGTCTATATATTTAAGTTGCACTGAATTTTGCCAATTTCACACATCATTAATTTATTAGTGAATATTTAGTAAAAAAAAAGTTGTTTATATATCAATTTTGGAATTAAATTATTCCACTAAATTGTTTTAAGTAAAAAAATGTTTGTTAATCACATATGATACTGACTTTTGATCTTATGATAATTTAGAATAACTGTCAAAGTAGGTAACAACAAATATTGTATAAAAAAGTTGTTTAAAAATTGTAAATTGTAATTGTATATTTATTTATTGTACTTTTTTTTCCTTCAAAGTTTATAAACTACATAAAATTTACTTCTTCCATTTCTAATTTATTTTTAAAATTTATTACATAAATTATAATTATATAATATTTCCGTAATTTTTGGGTGAGTTTTGAGTATTATATAAAAATTAAGTATTGTTTTATATTTCGTGGTTGCAAACTCCGCCTCAACGAGTTTTTCTATTTTATTTTTTTAAAAGGAAAACAAAGCTTTTTTAAATTAAGTGATCAATACACGTAAGATAGAAGAAAACCAAGTAGAAGACCAGGTTGCAAAAAGCCGCTCTAGCTAAAGCATGAGCACACTTATTCACTGATCTTGATATATAATTGAAAGACACTACTTCAAAGTGTCTACGAAACTCCCTGCAGGCATTAATCGCACAACAGCGTATGAATGATTAGATCCGGACCCATTAAAGAGAGTACAAACCACTTGACAATCGGATAGGATATCAACCTTTGTTTCGTCTAAAATCTTTGACCCAGGATAAAGCCTCTTTCACAGCCAAAGCCTCTGCGAAGTGTATATCGTTTAAGCAACGTAGCGGTCCATTCTTTGCCCCCACGAAAGTCTCCTCACTGTCAAAAACCACACAACCATAGCAAGTTCCGGCATCACCATTTAAAACAGAAGTATCAACATAAACTCTAAAGGCATCACCCAGTTTGATAAAATATACAACAGCTTTTTATTAGTATTCAAATATATTAATTTTGTCACATTTAAAAAAAATATATTAATTGTTGTCACATTTAATCTTAAATTTTCAAATTAACTTTCCGTTATCATCATCTGTGATCTAAATTAATTAGAGCAAATATCAATTTTTGGTCCTGAGTATTAAAAAATGACAGCTTTGGTTATATGGACCACATATTTAATTCTACTGATTTTCAATCCACGACTGTTTTTTAGTACCAATTTTAATCCACAACTATTTATTTTAATGCCAAAAATTCATCACGTTAGTCACCCATTTCGTTTAAGACATGCGAAATATGAAATTATTAAGGGTAGTTTCGTGTTTTTTCAAATTAGAATCCATATCTGAGCATGAATAAAGGGACTTAAGCCCTAAGATTTATCCCCATTCGCAATTTTTCTCCCTCAAATTAAGGTAGGATGAGGAGGAGAACTGTGAATTGGGATCGATCTTAGGGTTTAAATTCATTTATTTATGTTCAAATTGGATGTAAGTTGAAAATGATAAAATGCCCTTAAAATTTTTAGATGTTTGGGATGTCTTAAATAGATGTGGTGACCAACGTGATAAATATTTGTTACTAAAATAATAGTCGTGGATTAAAATTGGTACTAAAACAATAGTTGGTAGATGAAATTGGTAGAAATTAAACATGTGGATAAGAGTCATTTTGCTAAATACTCCGTGGGCACCAAAATTGGTATTTGCTCAAATTAATTATACATAGTCATTCAATTAGAGCAAATACCAATTTTGATCCCACGAGTATTAGCAAAATGATAGTTTTGGTCCACATGTTTAATTCTTACCAATTTTCATGCATGACTATTGTTTTGTTTTAGTACCAATTTTAATCCACAACTATTGTTTTAGTACTAAAATTCTTACGCCCGATCACCCCCTTCGTTTAAGACATGCCGAAATATGAAATTATTAAGGGCAGTTTCGTGCCTTTTCAAATTAGAATCCCTATTTGAGCATGAATAAATGAGATTTAAGACTTAAGATCTATACAAATTCACAGTTTTCCTCCTCAAATTAAGGTAAGATGAGGAAGAGAACTGCGAATTTAGATCGATCTTAGGGTTTAAAAATTCATTTATTTATGCTCAAATTGGAATGTTAAGTTGAAAATGACGAAAATGCCCTTAACTTTTTTAATTTCGGAATGTCTTAATAGATGGGTGACCGACGTGATGAATTTTGTACTAAAATAATAGTCATGAATTAAAATTGGTACTAAAACAATAATCGTGGATGAAAATTGGTAAGAATTAAACATGTGAATCAAAATCATCATTTTGCTAATTGTTGTGGGACCAAAATTGGTATTTGCTCCATTCAATTATCAAATATCAATTATAATCTTTGTTAATAATCGTGCGGCCCACATTGTTGCTCGAGAAACCGTTTTTTGTCAAGTTGTGGAGAGTAGTTCGATAACCCCTCCTTTTCTTGTTGACGGTCCTTTCTTCTAATTTAATGAATTAAATGTTCTCCTTTCTCTATGTTGGGCGGAATGTAAAGACACTTAAAATGGGAGAATGAGTTAAGCGTTCTCTTTCTGAAAAAAAAAAATCAATTATAATTTTTTATTTCGAGACTAAACGTGCCAAAATCATTGTATTCCAACAATCACATTAACTCAAAAATAAAATAATGGGCTCTGGGCACCGTCTTCATCCAAGAAAATTGCTTTATCTGGAATCGCTCGCTAATTTTCGAGGCTTCCGATTTCCAAAGCCATTACAAGGTTACACTCCGACTCCGTTGAAGAATGCAATCAACTGAGTAAATCAGTGCGAGTTGAAGAAACAACGAATGGATGTCTCATTTGGAAAATTCCAATCTAAATTCAACAATTTTCACTTCCGGCATCCCTTCCACCGCACCACTATGTAATAATCAATCACCTGTGTGTAACGTCTGTGTTTTCAATATCTACATGTGAAGAAGATCTGATACACTTCAATCTCACTTCAATTTTCAGGGGAAAAGGATGCAAAAGTTCTCGTTTCGCCATTTCTAATTCAGGTAATTCCTCAAAATTCAAGTTTCGATCGATGCATATGTTTCTATTTTGTTTTTCTTTGAATGTTAGTTTATGTAATTATATGGATAATAGCTATGTAAATGTGAAGCACCAGATGCACCTTTTTTGCTGGTAAAATCTACGTCCATTGGATTTTGTAGAAGAGGAATGGGAGAAGGGTTTGGTTGATTAAACTTACACGGAATTTCTACTTTTAATTATAGAATCTATGGTAGGATCCAAAGAGGTACTATTTTATTTGGAGTAACATCTAGACTTATGCAAAACACAGAACTAAGCTACTTGCAAAAATTCTAGAAAATAATATTCTACATTGCTATCAGCGGAAGGATTAGGTAACTGATTGATACCTGTGAGAATATTAAAAGGTGTAAATGTTGAGAATGGCACATACCTTGTAGCTGAAAAAAATTGGAGGATAACTTCATATGGTTCGTAAATTTCTAAGTGTTGTTGGGAGTGTTCATAGTTTTGTGACTATAATTATTTTGGATTGGGAAGCGGGTAGGGAGTTATGAAGATGAAATGAAGGTTTTATACTGTAAATAAATGTATTTTGTACTTAAAAAAATTCACTTAATGCATTCCATACAAGGATAAAAAGTTTTAAAAAACAATCTCTATCAAGCATTTGTGAACATATAATTAAGTTGCATTTGACGTTTACTTAAAGTTTGCAACACGGCAGGTGCAATTCGCTGTGTGCTTCAAGCACCCAAGATGTTATTGCTAGTTATAACAAGAGCTATTTAAACAGCTTGAGTAATTCGCCTTATGCATTATTGCTATATGGATGTTTTTAACATCATAATACAATTGACGGTGGCAGAATTTCTAAATGTAGCATTTTAGCAAGTGTGTTAACATGCTTCTGAAATGCCATTGACATTCGTTTCAGCAATCGAATGTCATTATGCAAACTATTGTCGTTGCTCTTATTTTAAGCAACCAATCTGGAGAATTTCAAGAACTAGTAAGCTTATTTCTCCATAGTTTTTATTGCCATTATGATTGATCTATCACATGGATATTGATTTAAATCTGGAGTTTTGGTAACCTACTATAGCACACCAGAACCCTCCCTCCTTCCTGAAATTTCAACCAAAGTAAATAAATAAATAAATAAAGAGGGGTGAACTGCCAACTAGGAGTCAGAAAAAGGACATCATTTCAATTAAAGTGCTTGACACTAGTAGGTAATAAGAAAATTCTTGATAATTTGTATTCCTTGAATTTGAGCTTTTTCATTCATCTGCTAGGGGCAAGTAGGTGAATGAATTTTGCAGATATGATTACTTTTAATATCAAAAATGAATTTTACTATTCTTGATATTTGTAGGAAATAAACATCTGCAGGACTTTGCTTCATTATAACCAGGAAGTGACGCTTTGCTTTAAAAATGTTTTCTCAAGATAATCTTCTATAGTGTACAAACTAAATTATGCCATAGATTCGACATCATAGTTTTAAATTGATCCTTTTCATTATAGTAACCAAATTCGTATGATAGAATACTTTTTACATTATTGTCTTTGTTTCTTATCTCTTTTGCTTGTTACTGCAGATAATATAGCATTGGTACAAGAATACACTCATGTGCATCCTGGCCTTCTTCCTACCCAGAAATGAAGTTTGGTCGAATGCCTGGAGATTATAATATGTTCAAACACAATAGATTGCCAAGGTATATTGCTGTCAGATCTGAACTTGTTGGTACTGGCTCTGCAGGTGCTGCCTATCCACTGCCAGGTGCATTTTTGAAGTGTTTTTACCCTAGTCATTTCTTCCATTTGAGATTATGAGTTTTAGCTTTTCTTGGCTTCTCGTGTAGAGCTGCAGTTTGGCTTCAAAAATCAGAGGAATTGGCTTCTATGCAGCTACCGCTTTCTCTGCCATTTTTTTGTTTGTGCTAATGCTTGCTGCACATCCTTTTGTACTCTGTTTTGATCGCTACCGTCGAAAAATTCATCACCTTGTTGCTATGGTCTGGGCAAATCTGACTGTCTCTCCATTTTATAATATCGAGATTAAGGATTGGAGAATCTGCCTCCTGATGATACTCCTGCTGTCTTTGTATCCAACCACCAAGAGCTTTTTGGACATTTACACTCTCCTTACTCTTGGGCGAAGCTTCAAATTCATTAGCAAGACTGCTATTTTCCTCTTTCCTATCATTGGTGGGTCCATGTATCTGATGGGAACTATTCCCTTGAGGCGTATGGACACCAGAAGCCAATTGGTAAGTTGTATTATTTCCCATTAACACCGTAATTGGTGCTACTTTGATAACTTAGCTTCGTTAGAGTAACTACAATCTACTGAATATGTCATCATCGTTTGTTTATTTTCCAAAAACATTGTGCCCTATTGTTGTGGTTTTTGAATCCTAATTTATGTTTCTTTTTTATGAATAAGGATTGCCTTAAGAGTGCATGGTATCTTGTCACGAAGGGAGCATCTGTTTTTTTCTTCCCAGAGGGTACTCGGAGTAAAGATGGAAAAGCTAGGGTTTTCAAGGTAAGACCTATGCTTTATATTTTGTGTGGTACAAGCGAATAAATTGGATGATTAGATGAACATTAGAGAAGCGAAAGGTTTGAGTAATATTAGCATTCACCTTTGGCTGAGGGATCAATTTTTGTTGTATTTTTATCTGCATTATGGAAGTAGTTGCTCATACTTCAATTAGGAGAACTTGAAGGCCTTAAACCCTGAAAATTTAGCTGCACCCGCACTCCCACTGGTCCATAATTATCATCCACTTGTTATAATTATGTGTTAATTAGGTCATCTTATAATTAGAATACAAAAACTTGCTGATCTATTTTACCACCACCACATTATAAACTTTCATCTTATTATCTTTATGTTTTTTGATCTGTAGAAAGGTGCATTCAGTATTGCTGCAAAAACTGGAGTTCCTGTTATTCCTATAACCCTTGTTGGAACTGGAAAAATCATGCCTGCAGGAATGGAGGGCAGATTAAATTGTGGGTCAGTTAAAGTTGTGATTCATCAGCCTATTGAGGGAAATAATCCAGAAGCATTATGTAGTGAGGCAAGGAATGTGATATCAAAAATCAGCTTAATTCTCCAAGGATGAGAGATATGAGCAGTATTCTAGTTCCACTTTAGGATCAAAAGATTTTCTGGCTTAAAAGTTACTCTCCAAGGTTTCCCTTTAGGGTGTTTGGTTGGGACTTGGGAAGAGGGAATTAGAAAGGAAAGG
>VALG01005775.1:0-12755 GCA_009835305.1 Ipomoea purpurea
AGAGATTATTCAAGTCATTGTTATTGTTAATTAACATAGTTTTTTAGAACACTACTATGAGATTTTGATACTCTCTGAATTAGGGAAAAACATTCTTAAAAAATAAGTTGTTTCATCTTTCTATATCCCCTCGTAATTGTAAATTTGATTTTTAAAAATTTCATTAGTGCTTTAATGGTTTTTGTCATATTATATGGTGCTTGGATTCCTTTATATTTGAATAAAAATGTCTTTGATTTTTGTTCTTGTATTTTTTAAAACTTTTATACCCTATTATGAGGATCATACTAAAACCAAACATACAATTATTAGTAATTATTCATAATTCCCACATCACCAAATCATGGCAAAATACTCCTTTAAATCAAATTCCATTTAGCAGTTTCCATGATTATTTTATTCTCATTTCGATTTTCCAATTCCCATGTGGCGAACCAAACACACCCTAATGTTGGTTAAAAGTACTATGAGATGCCTGTACTATAACGTTTTTGTTCAATTTAGTCCTTCTACCCTTAATTTTGGTTCAAATTTAGTTCCTGTACTTGTTAATAAAGTGGAAACGTAATTAATGGATTCCAATAATTGGATTTTATTTTATGTATTTATTTTTGGGAGCATATTATGTATAATCATGGTTGGTAAAAAATAAGTAATTTAAATATTAATAATTATATATGAGTTGGCATGCAAGGCTATGATGATATGACAGATTTTTTAAGATGGTCAACGCCATATCAGTCGATTGTCCCTTATTGTTTCACGATTTTTTAAAGTACAAGGACTAAAGTAAACAAAATTAAGGTAGAAGGACTAAAATTGAACAAAGACTATAGTACAGGGACTTCATAAGTACTTTGACCCCTAAAATTTTTTGGTATATTTTTTTTTTTAAATTTTTTTTTATTACAAAGGAAGGGGGATACCCATACAACCTATGCCTACACTAAGGCTCGAAACCTAGACCTCCCACATAGGGGAGCAATCCAATACCAGTGGACCATAAGCCACCGGTAAATTTTGATAATTTAATTTTAAAATTTTTTTCATGTAATCATTATTTCCAATTATACTATCTTATTTTACCTAAAAAAAAATTCGTTAACCCTTCTAATTAAGTTGACTATTTGTTAGAAATTATAATATTTGAATCTAGTTTTTTATATGTAGTTTTTTTTTTTTACAATTTTTTTTTTTTTTTGTTGTATGAAGCAAAGGTTGTAGTAGGCGCTAGGCGCTAGTCGGGCGGCCGGGCAGCGCCTAGCGCCTAGGCGGAATCTAGGCGGCGCTAGGCGGGCACCAAAATTTTTTTTAAAAATAGTGACAGACTTGTAGTTTGACAATTTTAATGAGTCTGTTTTCAACATTCAATCAAATAACACTCCAAATAAATGAAATAATGATAATTTAAATAAGTCATAAATCATCATAATAATATTAAAATCAATAATTAATGAAGACGGAATTGGACGAAATCAGACGAAATCGGTCAAAATTGAACGAAATTAGTCAAAATCGGATGAAATCGGCCTTGGGATTTTGGCCGATTTTTTTGCCGAGTTGCCGACCGCCCGCTTAGGCGGCTGGCCGAGTTTTGGCCGTGTGAGTAGGCCAAAACGGCCAAGGATGGAGTGCCGCCTAGCGCCTAGGCGGCCGAGTTTTGCAACCATGGTATGATTTAGAAATTGAGATATTGTTGTGTAAAAAATAATGTTAATGTGTAATTTTTTAATGTACTGTTTGAAAATTGAAGATTAATATTTATATCACTAATAATTCAAAAATGACATTAATAATTGACATATTATGAACGGACATAAATTACCATTTTTCCTTATAGCAACATTAATTGCTCAAAGAAAAGCTAAGCAAAAGACAACACATCTTTAACTATATTTTAGGATAATTTTTGTAAGGCTGGTATATTTTAGATTTATTTTTGAAGTTGCACTTATACAATAATGAATGATCTTGGTGTAATGAGATTGACAACGGGCAAGATCAGGGGTTCTATTTGGACTTACCAAAAATCAAATCAACACTAGAAATACAAAATAGAAACAGGGAGGTTTTTTTTTTTTTTTTTTTTTTTTTTTTTTTTCAATAATGGTCATCCACTATTGCTTATTCTTAATGTTGCATCTCGATTTTTCAATGGCACCAAATGTGGTGTATCGACTTTCAAAAACTCATCCAATTAATCATTCGTTAAGTATTCCATTTACTCAGCGTTAAAATGGAGAGCATATTTGTCCGTTCACCAAATTTGTGCATAATACACTCAGTAATAGTTGAGAGACTATTTTGAGAAAAAATTATTTTATTTATTTCGTTTTTGTTTTAGATTCTATCAAATTAGAATTACGATAGAATTTTTTTTTTTCTCACAAAAAAAAAAATGGACCATTTTGAAAAAAAAAAAAAAAACATTATTTTATGTTTATTTTCATTTTATTTTAGACTCTATCAAATTAAAATTTTTGTAGATTTTTTCTAAAATTATATAAATAGATAAAACTTCACACTCCAACCCTAAAAATTTTTTAATTTTCTCTCTATTTCTATCATATTTTTATAAATACGTTTCGTAACTTTCATAAATATCATATACTTTTTAATTATATATATATATATATATATATATTATATATATATATATATATATATATATATATATATATATTTCATACTAAAATTTCTTAGACAATCAATGCAATCACTATATATCACAATAAATATTATTTATCATTGAAAATATTATTTTTTAACATACCTTGTAAAAAAGAAAAGTTTGCTTTCAAATTTAAATTTATTAATATTCATATATAAATACAAACAAACTTCAAAGTGACAAGAACTTGCAATTGTGTTAAAGGAGGAGGCTTTAGGTTTAAGATTATCCGTTTTGTGCTAATTATTTTAGCATTTGGTTTGTTTTACTTGTACTTTAAACACATTGGAGATTAATTGTTAATCATACTTGTAGACTCCCTTTAGCATGATGTATTACTTGGTACTGTTGGTTGCCAGGGATTTGAAAGTGGGAGCTATAGTTTGTACTAATGAACTAATGGCCTCGCGGGTGAAGTTAAACTAACTTTTCAAAAATACTTTCCAACAGTTTGCCACTGATCGAGAAGTGAAGCACACTTCACGGTTCCGAGAAGTGCGCCCCTCAGCGTATGTCCGAGAAGTGGACTTACCTTCCAATCATAGGTGAGAGTTTACTTTTCGGCTTAACTGAGAAGTTTACTGGAAAAACATATATTTTGATCCAACATTTTGATACACTCAGCAATGGTCCCTCGACTTAACGCCAAGTACAAAACACCTAATGGAGGACTAAATTGGGTGAATTTTGAATGTCGAAGGACACAAATTGGTGCAAATTGAAAGTTTAAATGTAAAATTAAGAATGTGTAATAGTCGAGGGACCATTTTGACAGCACATGAACCCCTAATTTTTTTTTTAAATAAGAAATTAATTCATTAAATAAGCAAGAAGACAATCAACAAGATAATGAGGATGATCATCAAACCACTTCCTGCAACCTGACACAGGAACGGCTTCCCTAGCAATAATGTGGGGAACATGATTCGTAGATCTCTAATATGCCAATTTTTTTACTGCTATTTTTTTTAAAAAAATATTATATAATATATATATATATATATATATATATATATATATATATATATATATATATTATATATATATATATATATATATATATTGTTTTTGGAATTCATAAATTGATCTTATTTGTAAATGAACAATAAAATTTTAGAAGGAATGACATGGAAATATTTATTTATAAATATGCACGAAAAATATAATCTTAAAATTAAAATTTGAATTGTATTATTTTCTTTGTTGAATTTTATAGATTTAATTTGGTCAAAAAAATTTATTACATTTTATTTTTTTTAGGGAAAATTATGTCCCTCCATAATATGTCAAATATCAGTGTCACTCCTAAATTATTAGTGGTGTAAATGTTGCTCTTTAATTTTTAAAAGGGTACATATTTGCCTCTCTTGTACCGTTCAAGAGGAAAATTGAGGAGCAACATTTACATATATAATCCTCAAAGTTGTTAATATTTTGACAATTTAATGTTGAACATTGATAATTGGCATATTATGAAGGGACATAAATTATAATTTTTCCTTATTTTAATAGAATATCAAAACTTGAAGTCTAAATAGATTTGGACTTAATTACCTGAATTATAAAGATCTTACATAATTTTATCGTTATTTTTTAGAGATCTTTTGAGATTATATTTTTTGTTTTATAAATAGATAGGACCCCTATTTTTAATGGAATGTCAATGGTAATTGAAGCATGTGTTGTTGGAATGGTTCAGATCATGACAAGAGATGAGAAAAAAGGAGTTCTGATCGTGGATTATTTTGAAAGTTGAAGTTACATTCTAACGGAAGAAGAAGAGCACAATCAGCGTTAGAAGAAGAGCACAATCAGCTCTTTTATACACTGGAAAAAGCATGGCAGTTATAACTGCCAAGGGAAAGAAAAAGACAAGAAAGCCCTTGGCTTTTTGACTTGAATTGGATGCTTTGTAGTGATGCTTCTCTTATTTCAGCTTACTTCATCACCCCCCCTAAGCTGGAGCATGGAGGTCTTGAAAGCCCAGCTTAGAATGGAACACATCAAATAAGGGTTTTGGTAGTGCTTTGGTGAAGCCATATGCAATTTGGTTATGGGAGTTAACACTTAGGAGTTTGATGATCCCTTCATGAACCTTTTGCCTAACCACATGACAGTCTATCTCAATATGTTTTGTGCGTTCATGAAACACATAATTTTCAGCTATGGCAACAACAGAACTATTGTCACAGGATTGTTCATCTCAATTCTCATGTCTCCTAGAAGGTATAAAAGCCATTGTATCTCATATATAGGTTGTTGAGGCTAGAGCTCTGTACTCTGCTTCTGAGGATAACATGGACACAGTAGCTTGTTTCTTAGTCTTCCAAGATATCAAAGATTTTCCCAGAGAGATGCAAAAGCCTGTTATGGATTTCCTGCTTTCTGTGCAAGTTGCCCAGTCTGAATCAGAGAACCCTTGTAATTTGGCTTTTTGTTTTAAGGGATAGAATAGACCCTTTCCAGGTGAGGCTTTGAGATATCTCAATACTCTATGAGCTGCAATTAGATGGTTGTCTCTTGGTTTGTCTACAAACTGGTTGAGCTATTGAACAACATATGTTATATCAGGTCTGGTGTTGGTCAGATATAACAGCTTGCAACCAATCTTCTAAAAACTTCAAGTTGTGCAAGGAGATTGCCTTCTAAAGAGGTTAGTCTCTGGCAAGGAATAGATGGTGTCTTTGCAGGTTTAGCCTCCAAGAACCATTTTCATGCAAGATTTTCAAAGTGTACTTCCTTTGACAGATGTTGGTCCCTTCTGCATTCCTGAATGCCTCAATGCCTAAAAAATAGTTTAGGGCACCAAGATCTTTAATCTTAAAGGAACTATCCAGAAACTGTTTCAATTCCTCTATTTGACTGGAATTTGTACCTGCAACAAGGATGTAAAATCTACATAGATCAATAAAGCAGTAAATGAATGTCCTGATTGCTTTGTAAACAAGGAAGGGTCTGCTGATGATTGATGAAAGCCATTGTCTTGTAAGGCTTTGGTGAGCTTGGCATTCCATTGTCTACTGGCTTGTATATAAAGACCTCAGTAATCTACACACTTGGTTGGACTTGCTGGACTGGAATCCTGGAGGAAGAACCATGTAAACCTCTTCCTCTAAAATCCCCATGCAGAAAATGCATTATTTATGTCAAGCTGCTGAATGTCCCAGCCTTTCGCAACAGCAATAGCCAAAAAAGTTCTGATAGTAGTCATTCTGGCCACAGGAGAGAATGTCTCAATGTAATCCACTCTAACTGTTGAGTGTAGCCTTTTATTGCAACCAACCTAGCTTTGTACCTTTAATTTCTATGGAGCCATCTGCCCTATGTTTGACCTTGTACACCCACTTGCAACCAATGGGGGTTTTCCCTTTTGGTAATTCTGTCAGAGCCCAAGTATTATTCTGTATCAGGCCATCTATCTCAGTCTGCATAGCTTGTTTCCATTCTTCATGTTGCACAGCATCTTTATATGACTGGGGTTCATAAATGGAGGCTATGGAAGAACCACATATCATATGATTGGAAGAAAGGTTGTCATATGATATGACCTTGTTGATAGAGTGTGGTGAAGTCCTGGTATCACAGTGCATCACACTTGATTGGCATAGATAATCTTGTAGCTTGATAGGAACATTTAGCCCTTGTTGACCTTCTAGGTTGTGGTTGATCACTGAGACCATCTGTTAAGTAAACTTCAAGTTGTGGTTGTTCAACAACATGATCATCTGGTGAGTGCTCTATTGGAAAGAATGCATCATAACTTCCTGGCCTATCATTGCTTCCAGGATTGTTTGTTGTTTCATCTCTGTGAACAGATTCAGTAAAAGAGCCTGGTGAATGGTCATCAGTGTTAATTCCTTCATCATGATGATTATGATTATGGTTATCTTCACTAGGATTCTTATTAGTTGAATCCAATATGCTAGCATCTGTTTCAACAGAAATAGGAATTAGAGGCAAAGAAGGATTAAAAAGTTCTTGCATGGCATTGTTGTGCTGAGGCCTCAGGGTTTCCCTTGAAAGGAAAATGTGCTCATAGAAAGTGACATCCCTGGATACAAAAGTAACTTTGTCAGCCATATCAAACAATATGTAACCTTTTACATTGGCTGGAAAGCCTAGGAAAATGGCTTTTCTGGCTCTTGATTGTAGTTTAATTTATTTCTTCCTTGTGTGATGGTTGCAGCAAAACACAAGCAGCCAAAAGATCTTAGTTTGCCATAGTCCACATCCTTTTCAAAGAGCACCTGGAAAGGACTATTTCCATGCAGAACCTTAGTGGGTAATCTATTGATTAGATAGGAGGATGTAAAACAAAATGGCCCCAAAAAGTATCAGATAAACTAGATTGGAATTTTAATGCCCAGCAACATTCAAGATATGCTGATGTTTCCTCTTAGCCACCCCATTTTTTTGAGGTGTATAAGCACATGATCTTTGGTGTAATATTCCTGTCTCATTGAAGAAGCTACTTAACACAAATTCTCCCCCATTGTCTGTTCTAACCATCTTGATTCTAACTGAGAACTGATTCCAGACATGGTTGTAAAAATTTTGAAATATGGATTTCACTTATGATTTATGTTTCGTTAAGTGTAGCCATATGAATCTGCCGTGGTCATCTACAATGGTCAAGGAGTAATGATCTCCTTTCAAGGATCCCACAGAGAATGGTCCCCACACATCCATATGAATCAAATCAAATAAACCTTTTGTCTTAGTTGTGCTAGTAGGGAAACTGGACTTTCTGTGCTTAGCATAATGACAGTATCACACACAAAAGTAGGACATTTATGTGGAAGGGATAGTTTTATTCCTTTCAACAGATGCATTTTATTCATAGGATAATGGCCTAATCTATTATGCCATTGTTCTATGGAAAGATTATTACAAGAGGAATCAAAAGCAGTGCTGATGAACAGGTTCAGGTCCTCTTCTTTGTTGGGGGATTGTTAATCAGATACAATCCATCCTTTAAACTAGCAAAACCATCAATATCCCAAGATGCCCCTGAAGGATACAAGAATCAATTCTCATGATAATTTCACACTTTGATTCCTTATCAACTTACTAGCAGATATAATATTAAAGCTGAAAGATGGAATGAATAACACATTATTCAACATTATGTCTATGTGTAGTCTGACTTGTCCTATGTGTGTAACCTCCATAGTGTCCCCATTAGGCAATTTTACCAAAGTTCCACACACAGCATGATAAGTGTCAAAGTATTCCAAGGAGCAAACAATATGATCTGTTGCACCTAAATCTAGAATCCAAATGCTAGAAGAGTTAAACACAGTGTTAACACAAGAATTAGAGATAGACCTGCCTTCATTGTGGCTGTTTTCCATAGAGTTTTTGAATTCAGGAGTGAGACCAGCACCATTGACTGTCACAGCTGTACTAGTTGAATGTTGATTTCCTTGCTTTTGATTTTGTAACAGGGCTAAGAGTCACTGAAACTGGTCATGAGATAAACCAACATCATTAGCCTGACTGACAGAAGCATTGGAATTACGCTGAGTATCCTGGTTCTGCTTCCCTTTGGATTTATAACCTGGCACCCACCCAGGGGGATACCCATGTTTCTTGTAACATTTCTCAACAGTGTGGCCTAGCATCCCACAGAATGTACACTTAGGTACATTTTTTTGTGATCCAATATTGAACTTCTTTATGTTAAATGAGCTTGATGTTGCAATCATCATTTGTTCATCTGATTGTTGAGTTTGGTCATTCTGCACAGCATTGGCCTGAGCCAGATCATTGCACTTGACATTGATTGAGGTCTTAAGCTTTCTTTCCATCTTTAAAGTCATGTTCAACACCTTTTCCATGACTCGAATGGGATCCATCACAAGGATACCTGCCTTTCATGCTTTCATATTCTTCATTTAGGCATTCTAAGAACCTAATGATCTGGTCCTCTTCTTTTTCCTTCTTAATTTTACTCATAAGAGCACAGGAACACTTAGGCACACATTCACAACTAGGGATAGGTCTCATTGCATTCAGTTGAACCCACAAGGCATTAGTCTTAGTGAAATATTCATTGATAGACAAGTTACCTTGTGAACTCTTGTAAATTTCATTCTGTATCTCTACAACTCTGTGAGGATCCACTTGGGAGTATCTCTTCGCAAGAACCTTCCAGATTTCTGCTGCAAGCTCAAAGTAGAGTACTCCTTCTGCAATTGTAGGGCTGAGAGACTTGAATAAACAGGAACATACCACATTATTGCACCTCTTCCAGATCGGATATCTAGGATCTGTTTCTGCTGGCTTCACAATCGTTCCATCTACGAAACCATATTTGTTCTTCACTTCCAACGCCATCTTCATCGAACGACTCCATGAGGCATAATTGATCTCCGATAGCGGTGGAGAGACAAGGATGAGATTAGGATTCTCAGTCACATGCAAGTACATCGGATCATTAGGATCGTACTGAGCTGAATTGGAATTCATCTGATTATGGTTGAAATTTGTCTGATTCTGATTTGAAAACCATGCTGTTTGTTGTCCAGTGGAGTTTCCTTCACAGTCTTCCGCCATTACCGCTGCGGCATAGCTGCGATGAAGCTCTGACACCATGTTGGAATGGTTCAGATCATGACAAGAGATGAGCGAAAAGGAGTTGTGATCGTGGATTATTCTGAAAGTTGAAGTTACATTCTAATTGAAGAAGAAGAGCACAATCAGCTCTTTTATACATTGAAAAAAGCATGGCAGTTATAACTGCCAAGGGAAAGAAAAAGACAAGAAAGCCCTTGGCTTGTTGACTTGAATTGGATGCTTTGTAGTGATGCTTCTCCTTATTTCAGCTTACTTCATCATGTGTTCCATATCAATTAAAAGTCTAAGCTGATAGTTTGATTGCACATTTATATTTAATATATTATATATGCTCAACACACCCCTTTATATGTACGGATCGGACTGATTGCTTTTGATGGACTTCAAATAATACATGGATCATAATCTCTTTTTTTGTTATCAGACGTTCAACTCAACTAAAATCTAAATTGATAGTTGATTGCAACATTTATGTTTATATATTATATATTTCAACCAAACCATGTAGTAATATTAGTAGCAAGACAAACAGAGAAAATCCAATCAATAGCTAATGCGCATGCTCTGTAATGATGGGCTTACCAAAATATCAAATCAGCAGTTAATGTAGACATTGTACATGTGTTGTAGTCCCAAATGATGCAATCCCGGTGATATTGAAAGCAATTGTTATACAATGGAGGCATGGAACATGTTCATCTTACATTGTAAATTTTAGATAAAAAATGATGTGTTTATAATTAATATATTATGTACCTGTAGTTAACCATTTATGTACTAATAAATAAATTGAAGGGCATATAACATGTGAACTACATACATATAAAATGATAGCTACATACAGATAAATTATTATCTGCATGTACTCTCTCAAGATAAAATGAATTAGAATAAAGTATTGTTGGACACTTGAGATATAGTACTCTCAGCAAACAAGAACACTTTGAATTTTTTACATACTCATTAGAGAGAGTCTTTATATTATAAAATTCAAACTATTCTAAAAGAGAATTGTATATATAATAGTGCAAACTCACTTCTCATTTCAATGTGGGACAAAGAATACTTCCAAGTTCCAAGGCTTCTCATCTCCATTTTCTAACTTAAATAAGTTTACTTTGAGAATCAATTTTTTAATCACTCATTATCTGTTTTGAACATACAATATATCAATTTATTTGTCTCACTTCGAAGAACCCAAATCCACTTTGTCCTTACCCAAATTGAAAGACAATTTTTGTACCGATCACTTTGTAATCCAAATTGTCCAAACCACTTTGTACCACAAAAATAGTCACTTAAAAGATAATTTTTGCTAAAAATCTTCAAAAACCCTGCACGATGTTACTATTAGCCAAGTAAATGTTATAAACTTATTTTTATTAGTTAAATACTTGAGTTATGTTAATTCCTCATAAATTATTAAATTAACTTCTTATTAGTTGGCCAAACATTTTGTGCTCAGATGGCATGTAGTGACCTCTTTCATGTGGAGGTCATGAGATCGAGCTTAATAAGAGCGTTGTAAGTTGTAATATTATATTGCACATCTACTACAATGTAATAGAGTCAGTAGCATACAAAAAAAACACTTGTTATTAGTTGATAACCTCACGGTGTTGTCCAAGTGATAATTACAGCCAAAGCAAATACCATTTGTCAAGGGTGCGTTTAAACCTCCCTAGATTGCGTACTATAATTCTTCTCTCCTTCTAGAGATTATTGTGATCAAATGTTGCAGAAATGGATTTTTTTGCTGCTTCTTTAACACCCACAAAAATATATTTTTTTGAAACACTACTGAATCTTTAAGATACCCAACGGATTCGATCTTGTGACCATCCATTTAAATGGTAAATATGTGTCATCACACTACATGGTAGTGGGAAAATTCACAAAATATAATAATGTTAATAGTATTTTAAAATGTTTAATTAATAAAAATATATTTAATACTAAAAGCATGATATTGTAGTGCAATGGCTAAAATGGTTTAATATTGTAATTTTATAGGGAAGGGATCAGGTGCATTTGTTGCTTCTCGTGCGGTTGTGCGGTGGATTAATGTGCGTGAGGTTTATACTTAATGTGCGTGAGTGTATGCTTAATATGTCTGAGATTTGTACTTAATGTGTGTCATGTTAATATGCGTGCGTTTTGTACTTAATGTGCCTAAGTCTATTGTGCTTAATATGCGTGAGATTTATGCTTATGTGCGTGAGTAGTTCAGAATTACGAGCTCAGAATGAAGCAGAACAGAAAACTCACGCACATTAACGCCCAAGCTTCTTGTTACTTCTTCCTTCAATTTTGGCCATGAATTCTGGATTATCAGCTACCTTCAGTGCAGTTAAATGTTTATATAGATGACGCACGCACAGTAAAATTTGCACACCAGCTAAATGTGGATTTATGTTGTATTATTCCCATAATTCTTAACCACCACAGCTCGCCTCTGCATCATCATCATCAGGGAGGGGCAATGCTACTAGGATGGGGAAGAAGCTGACATCCATATTTTCGGTTGCATTTTACACATTCATGCACATTAAGTACAAATCTTAGGCACATTAAGCCACAACACTCACACACATTGAGTACAAATCTCATGCACATTAATCAATCGCACAACCGCAAGGGAAGCATTCAAACGCAACGAAAACCTTCACTCTATATATATAATATATATATATATATATATATATATATTAGTATATATGATGTAGCAATGATGATAATTGATGTGGCATATATTATGAAAAAATATATGATGAGACAATTGAGTATGTAACATGAATGTTTAAAAGTATTCCTATTTATATAAACTTCATTTTGCAATGAACTTGCAGTTGTTTGGTTCATGGAAATAGGTCGAGATGAATATCATTCTCCGGAAATAGTTTTTTTGAGAATGAGCTATTCCCTTTGCAGGGGAAATAGCCATTCCTTTTGGGACCCCTAGTATTAGTTTATTTTCAAGTATTTGGGAATAGCTTTTGTACTATAATATCAAATACTCTTTTGTATTATAATCATATTATATGTATATTAATGTATATATACTATAGGGTTGCATTCACATGAAACTACCTTAAAATACAAACGTGCGGACAAAAATAACCATTAGATTTGCTAAGATGAACGGATTAGATGCATTCCTCTCATGGGCACACGGATTGCTAACTTCTAATTAAAACTACCATAAATAACCAACTAATTAAAATCTACCATAAATAATCAACAAAATCTGTATATCCAACTTAAAAAATCAACGACCCGGATGAATCCACACTGTTTGTATTTTAAGCACGGGTTTGTATCTGAATAGATCCTATATATATATACTATATATATATATATATATATATATATATATAGTATATATATATATTTTTATTTAATATATTTATTGAAGTATATACATAAATTCATTATTAATATATATATATATATATATATAATATATATATATATATATACTATATATTAATATTATATTATATAA
>VALG01005779.1:0-11996 GCA_009835305.1 Ipomoea purpurea
CTCAAACATTGTGTTACCGATAAATATCTTAAAAATATCAAATCCCTAATTGCATTGGCAGTCTTTGGAGGAATGAAGATTGAACAAATGCAAAACTCTTAACAGCTTCAAGGATACAAAATTTCAGTGTTTTCTTGAAAGAAGAAAATGGAACGAGGGTTGTTGAACTAACAACCACATAATAGTCAAACTTGTGTTCGCATAAACTTAACCAACGGCATGATTTGCAAATGCATTTAATGACCACCTTGGGAGTTGCCTGAGTTTTACTGCACATAAAATTCCCTCTTTTTGAGCCTCTCTGAAACAAATGTTGTGCATGACACTGTGCACCCTACAAGTCTTAAGTTTGCCATCAAGAGTGCATTTCGTTATTAACACAAGACTTGTATCAATGAGTTTCCGTTAAGTAACAATAAGCAATCCTTTCTAACTCCATATTCTTTGATGGCTTCACAAAATCCTTCAGCAATCCATAACTAAGAAGTATTTAACTTGGATCTCACTGCGCTTTGGAAAGACTCCAAGATATAGAAAACAACCTTTCAAATATTCTGGCAACTATTGTACATGAGAATGAGTGCACTATAATCTAGAATTCCCAACAATTCTATTTCCTTTTCAATCTTTTTCAACTCATGTTGTATGTTGTTTTTGCATTCAGATAAGCGCTTCGCAACTACAACAATTGACAGTGGCAGTCCTTCACATATTTCCACAACATGGAACAAGTCACTCCTGAACTTTTCAAAACTTGGTGCCCTATACCTTTGAAGAGGAAAGATAATACAGAATAGATCCCAACTTTCATTTGAATCTAGTAAACTCATAACATGATATGTACCTTTGATTGTGCAAGCATAGTGAGCCACTCCATTGAATCTAGTGGTCAGCAATATGCAACTTCCATTATTCACTTCAGAATCGCAAAATAAGTATTCTAATTCATCCCAATGTTGAGTGCTCCATATGTCATCAAAAACAATTAGATACCGCTTTTCCTTCAAGCATTCACGAACCTGCTCCCGAAGAGGGGCTACCTTTATAATTTCATGATTTGGTGAAATTGAGTGGAGAAAGTCGCGTAGCACTTGGTCTCATTGTAATTTTGAGTCACTGTAACCCATCCTCGTACCTGGAAATTCAATGCAACTGATTGATCTTCCAAGATTTTTCTCGCTAAGGTAGTCTTCCCTATGCCTGGCATCCCAAAAATTGGGATTACTTTGACACCATGAAAGCGACTGAAGAGTCGATTTTTATGATACTAACGTCATTTTGACGACCCACCATTATTCTGCCATCCTTAAGCTTTGGATAGCACACATACTGAGTATCATTGGCCTCATCATCAGCAACAGCTTCATTGCTTCTACTGTGTTTTGGATAGTGCTCAACAACTGTGCTGCATTTTCTGTTACTTGATGCAAGGTTTGAAAGGAATTGTTCTGAAGCTTCTTTTCGCAGGCTTTGCTCTTCTTTGGCCACAAAAAAGTTTCTAAACTGTTTTTCGATGTGTTCTTTAGCTTTGAGTACAAAGTGTCTGATTTGGATTTCAGCTCCGGATCCACCAACTTTGATTTCAGTACTGATGGAGACAGTCCACTGGGTGTTTAAAATCGGGGTCAGACACCCATGCCCAGGGTGTGGTCGAAACCGACCTACAATAATGATCATCCATTAATGTGCTCAAGAGATTAGTTAAATCATCACAACATTGACAAGTCTTCTGTCTCTCCGTTTCTTGTTGATGATCTCCACCAGCTCTACCCTCTTTATTCTGCTTGTTGCAAGGATTGACACAGTTCCTGGAAAGCTTCTTCTCATGTACTGTGTCTTTGGTCAGAGAAAACTGCGAGTTGTATCTTGATGTCATCTAACAGCTAAATCTCTTATTTTGCTTTCCAAATTCTTTGCCGATTGCAACACTATGTTTGATGTATAAAGAAATCCTCCTCGCGAAGAAGAAAGACTTTCAATGAGAAATTTGATAGGGTTTGAATTCGATCATAACCACCCTACTCGGGTTGGATTGTATAGACTAATATGATGATCTATTATTCTGTTGAGATAAGTTAAATCTCATTCAGTCTCTCATAGCTTTTCCGCTGTTGATAATCTCCACCACATCTGCAGTCTTTTGTTGTGCTTGTTGAAGATTTGACAGAGTTGCTGGGAAGCTGCTTTTGATGCACTGCGTCATCTTTGGCCAAAACAAAGTTGCTTAGCTGTATTCGATGTCATCTTCAACTTTGAGTGCAAGGTCTCTTATTAGGATTCTAAAATATTTGATTGGCAGTACCACCGGCACTGGATTTCTCTTCCAGAAAGTCCAGCAAAGAAGAAAGGTTTTCATAGAAGATTGATGATGGGTGTTTGAACATCATGAAGATGAAGAGAAACTCTTGGGATGGGTTGCAGAAAGTGAAGCTCAATTGTTGTCTTTAGAGAAGTTAAAGCAACATAAGCCATCTCGATCGATCATCTCACTCTTTAATTTTTCTGCGATTCTTCAATGGGAAAATTAAAATGCAATTGCAAGTTTGAGCTAGGTAGGTTCAACGTAACTAACAAGAGTGAGTTATGAGAACTGAGAAGCAGTTTGAAGGTGGATTGTGCTAATAGCAAAAGACAAAGCCGCTAGCTGGCTGGCTGCAGGAAGGTGATTTGGAGTTTCATCTCTCGAGAAAACCAATTTGCACATGGATAAATCCGGTCTGTGATATTAACTGACAAATGACCACAAAGAGGACTAGCCTAGCAAATTGTTCATAGTTGACCGGCTCAAAGCAAAAAAATCAATAGGCCGCCCTCTAAGTTGAACTTAAAATCTATGGTTATTATAAGCCAACAATGTGACCAACTTGGTTGGAGTTACGCACATACAGATTTTTCATTTGCTCAAGAAATGCATATTTTGTAAAATTTATTTAACTTTTTTTTTTTAATTTAGTATGGGAAATAATATTTAATTATTTGTTAAAATTCAATATCATTATATATTTTTTGCTCACCATCATAGTTTGTCAGCTAGTCAACTAGACTACTCACGAAAGTTAGGTGGTTCTCATGTAGAAGATTACACACAAGATTAATAACATTTGTATCAAGTAAGATATTATAGTTGTTATATCTTAAATCACGGTTCATCTTGCAAGATGAACTCAAGTCATATCAAATAAATGTATTTTGTTAGCTTAAAAGTTGAAACACGATTAATATCAACATTTTGATTTTAAAGCATTCAAACCAATTGATATAGTGTCAAACTTATTATTACTCTTATTAGTGGAAAAGAATTATAAATTAAAATAAATTATAAGATTTTAAATAAATTTTGCAAAAGAGAATCGGTGTATATTTTCACTCCTAAAATTGTTTATTGACTAAAATTCTTTACATTTATTAATTGGCCGGTCGTGAACTTCCTGATTTTCGTATAATATTTTTCAAAAATCATCAAATAGAAAAAATAATTAACTAATGTCAAACAAAAAGAATACCTAATGCACTATGGTTTTCACATTAACCAAGGTTAGATCATGCGTGAAGATAATTAAAGTCCAAATAATGTCTATGTACTGTAATAATATTTAGGAGTAAGAATGAACCGTGGTACGTCTAAGATATTCTCACAGTCTACCCCATCTACTCTCTCTTCCTTGAGTTATATGTTCTTTGACTTTCTCACCGTCTCACTCTCTGAGACATTCATCTCCAGTGGCCTATTCTTGATATTTGGTGATCCGGTGGTCCTGGTGGAGACTTGGAGTGGTGAAGGTGGAAGCCTAACGAGTAGCGAGTGTGGTGTGATGGTGACATGTATTCTTAGAAGTCATTGTTCTTCAGGAATTTTATGAGAAACGTAGTAAATCGTAAATCCTAATTTTATACTACCTCCGTCCCATTTTGTTTGTCTGGTTCGGTTAACGAGGCTTGACTGAAGCTATTTTTACTTCAATTTTTCATAATATTAAATTTATTTTTAGTATATAAAATTTATATATTTAGAAACTACATTAAAAGTATTATTAAACATAAAAAATCAAATTTAAAATAATTAAAAATTACTAAAGAAAATAAGCAATGAAGAAAGAGTTGGATTGACCAATGAATAGTAAACAGGACAGGCAAAAATGGGACAGAGGGAGTAATTTTTTTTTTATTTTATTGTATGATATATTGTGTCAAACGGTGTGAAATATTCTTCGTAATTTCGTGATATTATTTATTTTGAATTGATGGAAGCAGTGTGCTTTATTGTGAAATTTTTGATATATTTGGTTGTATACGTTGTATATACTATGAAATCTCTATCTCCTAATTTTGGGAAATAACCCTTTGAGGGACATTGAAAGGGGAGGAGCTTTTAATCTCTTAGTTGTTGTAAAATCTTATGTGGATATTATTCTGGCTTTATATTGATGATATGATTCTTAATATGGTAGGATTCCTAATATTGTAAGAGGCCTAAA
This sequence comes from Ipomoea purpurea, assembly GCA_009835305.1. Lineage (NCBI taxonomy): Eukaryota > Viridiplantae > Streptophyta > Magnoliopsida > Solanales > Convolvulaceae > Ipomoea > Ipomoea purpurea. The sequence goes on from VALG01005779.1 coordinate 4,476, forward strand.
GGCTATTACGATATAGAGATTATATATACCATTGTAATACTATACAGAAATTGAGGATGATAATAAGAATTACTTTTCTCTGTTTTTTATTCTTCTTCTTCCTGCTATTATTACTCTTTATTACGGTTCTCCACGAGCTAAAGTCCTGCAGATCAGACAAACCCTGCAATTCAACACTAGCAAAATATTGTCAATTGGTCATCTCGTTTCCTTCAATTTGTTTTATAGTTGGTGTTGGTTAGTTCCGGCTTCCCAAAGACCGTTGAAACCAACATATAATATAATACTTTTAATAATGTCCACATATATTTATTCACAACCACTAATTAAAATATTGAGTTAATACCCATTTTGGTCCCTTGACTATTCAATAATGCGCAATTTAGTCTCATACTATTAAAAAGTACACAATTTAGGCCTCTAACTTGTAAAATCATACCCAATTTGGTCTTCCGTTACAATTGCCATCCATCCACCATTATGAGGAGAGTGGCAAAAAGTCCTTTTACTCTAAGTAGTTGAGGGACCAAAATCGGTATTAACTATTATTATTATTGTTGTTGTTGTTGTGTGTTGTTGTTGTTGTTGGGGACAATGTCTCCCACCCACCATATTACTTCCTACAGTATTATTTTAAAAAATAAATGTAAACTACTAAAGCCAGTCTGTTTTTCCTTAAATGTGGTGTGCGTTAATTGACTAAAAAAAAACTACATGAAATCTCAATTTCTTTTCTTTAGATAAATAAACATATAAGATTAGAGTGCACTACTTATTAATCATCTTGAATCTAACCTTATAATTGTTATTTGGCTTCCCAGAGTTGGCATATCCATTACGACATATATGATGTATTTATTAATAAATTTTCCCCATTTTTAATTTGTTTAATGTGGTCTTTGTTCTTGGAAAATGATTTTCACGAAACATTCTTTAGGCTGATCTCGATCGATCCACTATCAAGATGTCTTCCTTTATTTATTTATTTTTTTGTAAAGAGAAAATTTCGCAATCATTATTTTATATGTGCCCAAAACTCGAGAGAATGCTGACAAAAATCAAACTCTATAATGATCTTCAAATAATGCTTCACTCACTTGACCCGTCTTTAGTCATTTCGGAACATAATGATAAATTTTGATGATTTGATTTGGTTAACGGTTAATTTGGTTCGAATTTGTCGATTAACCAAAATTTTATATAAATAAATAATCTAATATGTAAAATCCCTATAAATTTGTAATGTTGTTATGGTTTGTTTTTGTATATTTTATGAATTTATTAATGTATTATTTATTATTACTATTATTATATGTATTATTTTTAGGATTTAACCGGCCGATTAACCGAAAAACTTTTAGTTCGGTTAATTCGGTAATACAAAGTTCGTTCGGTTAACGGTTAAAGTTTTAAAATCTTCAGTTAAAACGGTTCGGTTAACTGATTGCACACCCCTAGTCTTGATATACAAAACTAAACTAAGAGCAACCCCATCTATGATTTTTTGTGGTGGTACTGGGGTCATCAATATGAGTTGGAGGATAGAGAAGGAGAGAGAGAGTGCATTTGAACTCCGGAGAGATAGTTGTTTTTTGTAGGTCCCACGAGGAAAAAAAAAAGAGAAAAAGCCGCGCATGATTTTTTGTGGTACATTTTAGTTTTTAATAATAAGAAGTAATATGGTGGGAATAGATCGACATTGTCCCATAATAATAATAATGATGATGATGATGATGTAGTAGTTAATACCCATTTTAATTTTGGTCCCTCGACTATTAAATAATAATAGTTATAACTCATTTTGGTCCCTCAACTATTAGATAATATAAAATGACGTTTTTGCCCTTCTCTATAACGGTGATGATGACAATTGTAACGGAGAACCAAATTAGGTATGATTTACAAGTTAGAAGACTAAATTGGGTACTTTTAATAGTATAAGACTAAATTACGCATTACCAAATAGTCAAGGGGACCAAAATGGGTATTAACATTAAAATATGGGAAAATTGTAATTTATGCCCCTCACAAATATGCCAATTATCAATGTTACCATGAATTACTAGTGGTGTAAATGTTGCCCCCCAATTTTTAAAACGTGACATATAGTGTCCCTCCTTTGAATATTAGTGATGTAAATGTGGTTACACGTCGTCTTTCTGTTCGAAGATCGCATTTTTTTCCTCAAATTTTCTTTCTTCGCTTGTCTCCTTCCGTCGACAACAATTTTTCTCCTTCTTCATATTAGGAGAGGGGCAATATATGTCACGTTTTAAAAATTGAAAGGCAAACATTAACACCACTATAATTTAGAATTGACATTAATAATTAACATATTTGTGAGGGCATAAATTACAATTTTTCCTTAAAATATTAATCAGCCATCTTTCTGATTAAAAATCAACCATAAAAACGAAAAGATTGATCACCAAGTGGCTGACGGCCATAGAAATAATAACTAATCATTTGTGTTAAAAATATTTCTAATTGCACATGAGACACCATAACAAATCTAAATTTGTTTGAATTAACATTAATGGATGGGACGGACAACCAAATTATTCACCTTAAATTATTATTATGTCTCGATCCATGACTAGATAGATCAGATATGCCAATAACCCTCCAACCATTAAAGATAATTTGGACAATTTTAAATTCGGACAACTCCATCCAAGTTAGTCAGGCGATAACTACAAACTTATAAATTTAACTTGGTTGCGCTGATAAGCTATGGGAAACCCAAACTACTTAGGTAGCTCAACTAATAACTGAGGTGAAAATTTGTTACAAGAGACCAATGATTGGACTCACCAACGCCTGTCAGTTCGAGATGTGATGACAAACTTGAGGTGGAGAGATTCCACCTTTTGTCACAATTTAAGCTATATATGGGCAACCAACAATCCATAAAAAATATTATTAAATTGAAAATATACACTCTAATCTAATATTTGTTTTAACATGCCCATCACATGAACCAATAATTAACTTTTTTATTTATTAATAGAATTAATGTCTCAGCCCATGATATACCATTCAAGCATGACAAGGTTGTGAGAATATGAACTACTTCAATTACAAAAAAATTATTGAAAATCCTATTTCCGGAAACTCCAAAAAGCTATTAGCAAGTAAAAAAATCTAATTAATTCAATTTTTATTATACATTTACCATCAATATTTGAGCATTAAATTATTTCTGCTCTCTTTCCTTTTCCTAAGATTATGTCTAAACTTATTTTGGTGTTTTGGTGAAGAGTAATGAGAATAGGAGGTAAAAATGGTGACTATTATTAAGCAAAAGTATCTATTTATTACGGTGCATACAAAGATAGTAGTGCAACCCAATTGATCTTAGAAATTTAGGTAAAAAAAACATCATAGACTGAAAAACAAGATACAAGGAATAGAAGTTAATTAAACTAACTAATTGTTTATTTCCTTAATACGCCCCGCAAGATGGAGGTCATATCCATCGAGACGCGCCCAGTTGCATCTAAATTTATTCAAAGGAGCGTGAACTTCAAAGCCTTTGGTTAAGACATCTGCAATTTTGTCATCGGTGCGAATATAATTCAAAACCCGCAAAGAAAAGCCATCAGAAACACGTCAAGACAAAAAAATAATCAAGACTAAGGCTTCATTCGAGGAGTGGTAACATGATTCTTGCAGAACATATGTGCACTCATTATGTACAAATATATCAAACGGGGGATTGAAGGCAAACGTAATTTCCCCAAAAAGTCACACAATAAGTTTCTGCAAACACACTGCTAGAAATCCAAATAAATAGTAAGCTTTAAGATTGTTGTTTTTTTGCTTATTCAAAATGTGGCACTACTTTTAGTTATAGTACTTACATTTATGTTCACTCTCGAATATATATAACTCCATAATTTCGCGACAACTATATTGTAAATTGATAATTTCCATTACTATTTTCCAAGACACATAATCACTCTATTGACCCCATCTAATTGTTACACCTACTAACGTTACGTGAATCTAAGTAGTGAGCAACCATACTTACTAATCTAGAAAATTTAGTTTAATATAAACCTTCACCCAATTCTATTGTATGTCATGTAACATTAATATTAAGTTTATATATTCTGCGGTTATAGAATAGAACTGAAATACCTATAGTTGTCACTTTCCAAGCTCATTTAAAAAACAATCCTAACATTGAACACAAAAAAAGTACTATTATGGGTAACCCTATCTTCAGACAAGAATAACTATAAAAATCAACAACATATAAACAATAATTAAGAAAAATATGCCTATACAAGGTTAGAGGAAATATTTTTGCAATTGACGCGTTGGGAAGAAAATGCTGAAATAGATGAAACTCAAACTAGAACTCCACATTGCAAAAACATGTTAAAAATTCGGGAAGCAGAGGGGGAATTTACCTAGTTATATAGTGACGGTTATAAAATATAATCAATTTAAGTCTATTCAACCTTCGATGTTCAATCTAATAGAAAGAGACGAAAACATTAAAATCATAATATCAAGTAGTCAAATCAACAGCATTTTGACCACCCATCTATATAGCGCGAGAAAAAATGAAAATTATAGACACCGCTAATAATATGAGTATATGCGAGCGTAGAGTTTTTCATTTTTGATATCCTGAACGTCCTATGATTACGTAGGCATCATACACGCACAATTCTCTCATTTAAGGCACTCTCCCATGATTATAGTGAAATATTGCTTCAAAGAAACTCGGTGACTCTTCAAATAGCATATTTTTCCTTAACAAAAACCTGATGCTGGAACAGCAAAATTAAAACAAGGCCCTAAAGTTATACCAAGGAATTATTATGCCCACAGATTAACTCAACTATGAACTAAAAACATGTCACTCTCCTACTCTCTCCCCACCAGAACCTATATATATATATATATATATATATATAAATCTATTTATATATATTATATATATATATATATATATAAATAAACAAAAAAATTAACTTATATATATATAAGCCATGTGTGGTGTAAAATTGGGAAGCATTCTCCTAAATTACCCGATAATTATCCAAACAAATGTCAGTCCTATAATTAAAGTAACATCTTCTATTCTTAAACAACCATACCTTTTTCTATATAAGAAAAAGTGTGTCACTATATATGCGGTTTTCTCTCCTTACTCCTACTTATTATATTTATATATCTGTAACATATGTTTGATAAACCAAAAAAGCCATTTAACTTAAACTTATTACATTATAGCATTGTATTAGCTGGAGGTAAAAAATAATACCTACCTCGAGCGTTCCGTGTAGGGTTACTCACCCATCATTCACTCACATAATTCCTAAAATATAGACAATATTGTACCAATCAGTTCTGAAAATATCAAATTAGAGAATCCAAGAACAATAAGATGCAAGAGAGTATGTCCTCAAACAATACCTTTCAATTTGTAAGAGAGTTCCTCTAACACAAGAGCCCGAATGCACAATAATGTTATCAAATTATCAACTCAAACTGAATTCGATTATCAAATTAAGAAGCTACAAAACATTCTAAAGCAAGCAAATTAAGATATGCAGGCAAATCAAATGTTAATTAACAAATGCAATTTAGTATGTGAACATGAAAAATACTAAGAGTTTGATATTACTATTTCTTTGAACTCCTTCAGAAGAAGGAAAAAAAAAACTACCAATCCGAACCTGAACTTCGCACTCCACCCCCCTCCGAAAAACAAAACAAGCTAACCCCCTGTGTCCAACCAAAACAACACCGCACCACAGAAACCCGACAACCCCCTACACCGTCGGTAACCCAAGCGGAACAATCCCCGTCCCTGCCACACCGAAAACCCCAACCCCAACAAACCACACCTACCTCGTCGGAAACCATGCCAAAACAAGAAACCCCCAACCCTAACAAACACACCTAAAACGACAGAAAAACAACACCGCATAAAAAAAAAAAACAAAATAAAAAACAAAAAACGTCACCCCTAAGATTATCTAGCCAAAAAACGCAAATCAAAACCATAAAAAGGGAGGAAAAACTTACCTCGCACCCATCGAAAGACGATGGCTTCCGCCTCTTTGACAACCGGAGCGAAGAGTCTGCCATGGAACATTCGAATCGCTTGTACAACGGGAAGGAGAGATAGATCGACTGTTATGTCTTCTGTGGAGTGAAGGAGTAGAAAACTAAATTAACAGGAAGGTATCATGAAGATACCGAGCCAATATTCAATGAAATTAATTAATGAATAAACAAAATACTAAACAACCCACCACTATTTTTTTCCTACGGAAATCACTTAAAAAAAAACCTCAAAATCTGACCCGTTAAAATAAAACAATGGATGATCAAGATCTTAACCTCACGATCTCACCTAATTAGGGTGACCTCACTGGATCCAAAATCTATATATATATATATATATATATATATATATATATATATATATATATATAATATATATATCTATATTATATATATTATATATATTATATATTATATATACACCACACACACACACACTTAATTTTCAATTCTGATTTTTATATTTTTTTTGTATGGTTTCATAAGCACATAATTTCACAACACACAAACCATACACATAAAACACAATTACTAATTTGGTTCAGGGTATAGAATTTATATTTGTAAAGTATAAAATTTCATAACACAAAATACAAAAATTTACAACATAAAACACGTACATATGCACTAAGATTTACACTGCACTGTGAGCCCTGATTCATGATATTAGGATACATTGAGCAAACGCCAATAGTTATGCTGTGCAACCGAATGTACCATGCGCATGGTGCATATACGATGCAAAACGACGTCGTTTTGACTAAAAACGCGCGTCCCACTTTAAAAAAAAAATCAAGTTCGATTCTCAGCAATAGCATTATTGTGGTTATATAGTTATGAATTTTTGGATATATAGTTATAAATTTGTGGATATATAGTTATGAATTTATGGATATTTAGTCATTCATTGTAGATATTTACTTCATTCATTCACTGTAGATATATAGTTATGAATTTATGGATTATGTTATGAATCTGGATTATAGTTATTAATTATGGATATTTAGTTCATTCATTGTGAATTTTAGTTCAATCATATATATTGTGGATATTTAGTTCATTCATTGTGGATTTTTACTTCATTTCATTCATTCATTGTGGATTTTTTCATTCATTCATTCATTGTGGATTTTACTTCATTCATTCACTGTGGATATATAGTTATGAATTTCTGGATATATAGTTATGAATTTCTGGATATATAAAAATGTTATTGCCGGGAATCGAACCTGATTTCTTCTTTAAGTGGGACGCGCGTTTTTTAAAACCAAAATGACGCCGTTTTACAACCGTATGCACCTTGCAAGGTGCATTCGGTTGCACAACATAATTTGCGGAGCAAACGCCTAGTAGTTTGGGTTTTGCTTCTTGATATCATAAACTTGAACTTTTTTGGGCTTGTGGAGTTGTGGTGGATGCAATTTGAGTTTC
>VALG01005779.1:12076-35581 GCA_009835305.1 Ipomoea purpurea
ATCTAAATATCTTGCAAGGCCAATCCATTATATACGAATAACTAATTAAAATTACTCATAGGATTTGAACTTATTATATATCCAGTTCACATGCTAATAATAAAAATCTAAGTAAAATTTATATCACAGAATAATAGAATGATCTAATTGTCATATTACTTTCACCTAGCACATCTCATCACCACCACACTCAACATACCACACTCCTCATCGGTTCTCGACCTCGCTCACACTTCCAATAAAAACGAAGAGATATATTACACCACCATACTCTTCATCACTCACTATCTAATCATAATGAACTAAATTTCAAATGAAATAGTATACTATAATAATATATGTTATTGCTTATGAGAAATTCGTAAAATTAAAAATTTTTTTCAAAGTGGAATGATATAACGTTTTTTTAAATAAAACGTATGAAAAATTTCCGGCATCTGTATTTGGCACTGTCAATACCAAAGTTACGGGCTTCAGTGCCACTTCACGGATTTGTTAAATTTATCCATGTTAAGTGTTTTTGCATGTATTATTTTATTATGTATTATGTTTAATTAATTAGATTACTTATTATTTTTATTTAGTATCAACATCAAAAATTTGATTTCCTTTCACTGTATCATTATGCAATGAAGTAATGAATATATATTATTAATATATCATTAATATATATATATATATTAATATAATGATATATAATATAGTACTAGCATTAATTTGTACGCGCGATTGCAGCGGAAACCTATGTCGGCAATATTAAAATATTTGTTATGTTTATATATTAATATTTTCACCGAAGACAAATGAGTAATAGACATAGTGGTTCTTATGATGTGTTACTAATATACCAGAGTGGGTGGCGCGTACGTGTCCATTTGCGCTAAAGATTCTGCTTTGATGTTCGTGATGCACTTCAGGTTGAGGATTGTGTAAACGTTTATGCTTAATATGCATCATATTGTGTTTTCGTAGCTCACGGAAACAACACGGTTAAGGAAGAGGAAGAAGTATCGATCAAATTATATATGAAATGATAAAACCTTCACTGATGCAAGCACAAGAGAGCTAGACACGCCACTTTAGATGATTATGTAAACAAATATTTTCTTCATTGTTTTCAATATATATATATAGATGCTTACTTAACTTATACTTAAGTATAAGTTGAACACCGCGCAATGTATTATTAGGAAATGTATATATATATAGGAAAAAATAAGATTAATAAATCTCTTAAAAATGATTTATTTAAGTAGTTATAGAAAATATAAAACATAAATGTATATATATGATTAACGTTTTTTGATGTACGGTCTTCATAAGTATTTTACAGGGACATAATCCAGTGAAGTGATCATATTGTGGACATTATATAATAGTTAATTTATAGGTAATTCGAATTCATATAAAATAATTAATAATAATAAATAATAATAATTACGACACTATGTAAGGGATAAAATATATAAGAATATAGGAGAGTGAGCAAATATGAGACCTATTTTGGTATTATTGACAGTCCAAATTAATTAAGTATCCGAGAAATTTATCGGAATTATGCTCGTTATTATGTGGATTACAGATATTGTGATACTATTCACTTTTGAAAATAAAAATTTAAGTTGATTCCTCCAGCACACAATTGATTAAATTTTATGTATCATAATTCCTGAATTATTTATGACAATTCATACCTTTAAATGAGTGTTAATTGTTCATATGACTTTATTGTACATCTATAATAAAGATTATCACCTGTATTTGGGAATGGTAGTTCTTATCGAAATTCTGAATTTTAAGTTCTGATTTGGATTTTTGAGATTTTTCTGGATTTTAGTTAATAGAAATAAATGGAATTAATAGTATCATTCAATTATGGATTTTAGTTCATATGTATGTGCTGGGAATTCGAACCTGATTTATTTTTTTTATAAAAAAAAATGGGAGAATAGCACGTTTAAACGACGTTGTTTTTGCATCCGTATGCACATGCATGGTGCATTACAGATGCACAAGCATAATGTTTCCTAAAATTTTCCAATCAGTTATACTACCTACAACCAACGGCGCGCGTAGCACTTGTGGTCCACGCGCCTCCCAAAATAACAGTGCCGTATTTTGGGAGGTGGCGGTAGGACGTTGCTATGATTCATGCTATATTCCTGTTACCACACATAACTCAGTATATTTGGTTCATACATTATATGCTATACATTTTTATATTATAATTATTATCATACTTTATACATTATTACATCTGAAGCAGAAATGTGTGTATTAAATGTTAAGAGTTGATATGTATATTATGTTAAAAGTTTATGCTTATTATCTTATTATAGTAGATTATTATGTGTATTTTATCATTCTTAAAAAAGAGTATCGTATTTTATTGTTATTATAATTTAATGTAATTCATGTAATTATATGCAAATTATTAGTGTATTTTCTAGTATTAACATGTATTACTCATATTTTGAACATGAATTTTTTTTAATGAAAAATAGACTTGCAATTCCTAAAGGGCGGGGAAATTTACTAAAGAAAAAAAAGTATTTTGTATCTGTGCATAGAAATAATTGCCACTATCAGCCGGTTAGGGCGATTGAAGCTTTCATAGGGAATATGAGAATAATGGCGATATCCAATTTTTCAAGAAATCGAAGTTCAAATTGGGCCAGCAGGAGAAGCGAGAATACGTGCATTTCTATCAATACAAATGTTATGGCTAGATGTAGATAAATTTACAGCTGAGCCATCCAACATATCCATGTATAGTAACCTGAATTAAGGTTAAGTCAAACTACCTTCCAAATGGCAAATGGAAAGTCATTAAACTTAAGCCATGGGCCTTAATTGGATCGCCCATTGACCCCATCCAGGTATATATTAGCATTTACTCATCACGCTTACACGGCCAATTTATTATGAATTCCTTATTGCTCAGGCCTCACCTTTGCTGTTCTGTCGAGGCCGTGGGATCCTTCTGTAGTAATGCAAAGGTATACACGCTAGTTCGCACCTATAGTTATAAGTAGGTGCACCAGGCTGAATGCAATTGGTTCGGGAAAGTGAATGTTAACAAGACAAAATTATCATGCAACTTATAGTGAAAGTAGGTGCACCTATAGTTATACGTAGTTGCACCTATAGTTATAAGTGTGGGCACCAGGTGTAATGAATGGGTGCGGGAAGTGAATGCATGTTAACAAGACAAAATTACATGCACTTATAGGTGAAAGTAGGTGCACCTATAGTTATAAGTAGTGTGCACCTATAGTCATAAGTAGGTGCACTAGGTGACATGAATGGTTGCGGGAGTGAATGTTAACAACGGCAAAATTACATGCACTTATAAAGTGAAAGTAGGTGCACTTGTAAGTGATTTTACTTGTACTTCGATGTTTCAATTATTTACAAAAAATGGCCACCGCGTTTTTTTTAATTTATTAGATCTGGACACGTGTTGCGCGCTGATTCGTTCGCATTTCTCTCCTGGGCACTTATTTGCACCTGAGTGCATCCATATATATATATATTATATATATATATATATATATATATGTGTGTGTGTGTTCAACCCTACATAATATTCAAGTCTACATCCAAAAACATAAATTAAGCCCATACATTAGCATTAAAAATATAGCTTGATATAAAGACTGATATTTGGCATGCACTTAGTAGACCATAACCCAAACCCATTATCCCAAATATATATTAGGAAAATCATAAACACTAGGCCAATAACGCCAGACGATTCGTCTTCCTTGCTCTGTGTTGTGCTCCTCCTTCTCTCTAAACCATTTTCTCCTCTTTGAGCTACGATCCAGATTCATGAAATGAAATCGTTAGATCGCGTATATAGATCTTAAGGCCTAGTTATCCAAGTAATCCATGGCTTTGTGAAATTCAAGGTTATATTAGTGTTTTCTGATTTGCAATTTGTGAAATCATTTTTCCTAAAGATAAAATAATTGTATACTTTTTATTTTAAGTTCTCTAAAAGTATTAAATAAAATCTAAATATATTTTCTCATGCACAGGTACTATACTAATAATATCAATAAATACACAACATAATCTCATAATTAGTATTATTTTAACATAGGAATAATACTAATAATATTAATAATTTAATAATTATATTAAAAATAACAATAATCATAATCATAATCATCATAATAATAATAAATAAGTACACAATATAATCTCATAATTAGTATTATTTTGACATACAAATAATACTAATAATATTTAATAGTTATATTAACAATTAATAATTATATTAACAATAATAATCATAAACAATAATAATAATTGTAAACGCGAAAAACTTGAATTATATATATTCAAAATTCAAAGTATCGGTTACAAGTAGTATCAAGTATATATCAAACGGGAAAGGGTACAATCTCTGGTATATGAGAAGTCCTCTGATTCTCTACTACAAGTATGCCTATTGGAAGTGTTCCAAATTTGGAATATGCCAAATTGGAAGTGTGCCGAGTTCAGAGTATGCTAAACTGGAAGTAGTTCCTTGTTCCTTGTTGAGTTCAGAGAGTATGCTGAACTTGAAAGTATGCCGAGGTTCAAAATATGTTGAACTGGAAGTATGCGAGTTGGGAGATGCCGAGTTCGAGTATGCGAAACTGGAATGCGTGTGCCGAGTTCGGGAGTATGCCGAACTGGAAGTATTTCGGGAGTATCCGAACTAGAAGTAGTTCTGCTGAAGGCCTCCGGAGTTTGTAGCTTGTTCTTCAATGAAGGGCTAATATGCAGCTTGATCTTCAAAGAAGGGCTTCCGTGTTCCTCAGTGCAGTATACGCAGTATATATCAAGCTGCAGGGCGTGTTCCAGATGATGTTCCGCGAGATTTCGCAGAGCTTCGTTATGCAGATTCCAGCGCCCATTTTTTTGAAAATGAAACCACTACTTTATAGTTGGTGAGGGTGAGGAAAATCTCCCAACCAACTCTTAATTCCTTATTTAATTTAATTTTCTTTAATTAAATAAGATGATCGGACACCATCTGTCCAGGTCCATGATTTCATTAAATTTCCAAATAATATCAAATATTCAAATTGCTCAAAATTATGATAATCCACATATAATTTAGTGGGGCCAAGACCATCAGCCCGCTAATTAAGCAACCCAATTCATCCAAGCAGTCTGGTCACTCCGATTAATATTTCATCATCTCGGGCCGAACAATCCAACATCCAATTACATTTAATTAAGTAATTAAACTAATTAATTATTCAATGGGTCATTTAATTAACCCAATTAATAAATATTAGTCCAATTAGCCCAATCAAAGTAATTAATTTAGTAATTAAATATCCACCACGGTCAATAATATTATTTAAATTTTCAATGCTTTACAAATTGCCCCTTCGAGACTTGCTTGACGTGCCTTAGATCAAGGGAAGATAGTTCGAAATTAACGTAGTAGTCAAGAATCTTTGTAGATAGCAACCCAATAAATGTCATTTTGACCACAAGTGTCGATATTGCATGTAGAAGCCAATTGGCAGTAATCCAGAACACAATTGACAGCAACCCAATATTCAGAGCCCGTGGTGTATCCAACACCACGTTAATGCCTATTCACAAAAATGTCCAACTCTAATTTTTTATAATCTTAATCAAAATCAATCTCCTGACTTAAATTTGACCACAAAGTTTATGTTTCTCCTATGTACGGATTTGTCAACTAAATCACACTTGACTAAAATTAACACTAGATTTAATCATGCATAATCCTTATCTCTTTCCCCACTTTCAAAATCAAACACATAATTCCTCCGCAAAATTAGAATTTGATGAGGATTGAGGCACAACATAGAATAAACACCGAGCCACAACCAGCTTAAACCTCTGCGAACTTCAACAATATAAAATAACCCAAATTTACAGTTTTACCAACCAAGAAATACAGAGCTGTTGCATTATCTTCATTCAAGCTACCATCTCTTTCATAAGGTATAATTTTTGTGCAGTATGCTATCTTCTTGATTTTTTTTATGCAGCTTTCACCACAAGAGGGAGCAAAGAATCAAAACGGAAGCATTGGCAAGAAACACCTGGAAATGATTTTTCGGGCTTGTTCTACTTTGCTTGGCTCGCATCTTCACAACAGTGGACCGAAACTTCCCGGAATGTTTCCGCTGTTTTCACCACTGTTGATGTGCTCTGCTACGACAGTGCTTGAGATTACTTTTCTGCGTCGTCACCATCACTGGGGACAGAGAGTTGTGGAAGTCGCCGGACACATCTCAGGCATGTCGTCGCTGCTTTACCACGTCCTTGGAGAGAAAGCTGCGGTAGCCGTCGGGCACGTGCACGCAGTCACCGTTGTCTTACGAACTGCTGGTAGCAGCCGGCACGTGCTCCGGCACGTTGCCGCCATCGCCGTATGTCGCTGCGGTGTGCTGTCTACCATTCTCATCGGAAAAGAAACGGAATCACGTCGGACATCTTCTGTAACACGCCGACAAGTGCTCTGGCACATTGTCGTCGTCTTACGAACTGTCGCTTCGAGACACTTGACGGACTTGCTATCGGAGAGTGTCGACTTGATGTCTTCGCACTCTGATGTGGTGATGCTACCGTTGATGACTCCGTTCTTCTAAGCTTCCGACGCCAACACCCATAGCAGCGTGACAACCTGCTCGGACGACGCAAAGCTATGGACTACGGTTACGCAGTGATGAAACCTTTGGCAAAATCGGACTCAAGGAATTTCCATGGGGAATCCTCAACTCGCTTGATCACTTGATCTACATCCCATCACTATACTCATATAACCCTTTAAACTGCCTTGATATGATGATATCTACAATCTGATGAAGCCATATGCTCTGCCCTTTGTCTTTGCTTTCACGTGTGTAAGTCTCCTTTTCCTTTCTTTTTTTTCCTTTACGTGTGTTAGTGTATATACACACATGACATGACTTTGCCCCTCCTTTTAATGCCCACGACTCCACTGTACGACATACCAGCGCTGAGTGTGCAGGTATTATATCAACTAGTATAGCACAGTACATGGCTCCAGCTGGTTGTGTTGGGTGCCCACGTATGTCGATAGTAGTAAGACTAGTAGTAAGCTACTATAGCGGTATATTAATATATAGTCGGACTATATTAGCGTACGGTCGTATAGGTTGTCAATAATATAAGTTAGGCGATGACATAAGAGATACGGAATAATACAGTAGACTGACGGCTCGTAGGTCAGGGATAAAAGTAAGTGGTGATTAGCCTCTACGATATCATGCGATTTGAGCTGTCATTGCATGCTAGTGTAGGCATGCTGAGGTATGGCGTGGGCCCTGAGGGCTAGGGGTACGGTAAATAGCGCTATCTGAGTGTGGGCCAAGAACCTGGGTTGCTGTATGGCGACGCAAGTGACGGTTGAACTGTATTATGTTGGGCTTCCACCTCCAGAAGTCAGCATATAGCTGTATGATAGGGGCTGATGCATGCGGTAGGTATACAACGTGCAGGCTCAGATAGTATGGATCGAGATATGGACAGTGCTAGGCACGATAAAACCCTGAGTATCTGGATGCTATAGGTCGTAGTTGTGCTTGGGATGAGTGGCGCAGCGGGTCTATGACAGGTTATATCGAGTGCATATTTAGAATTGCCTCTGAACATTTCGTGGCAATTTTGCCGGACGCCGCTCAGGGGTATACTAGAACTTTCCTGTCTGGTACTTTCATGATTCTCTTGCCAAACATCCTGCTGACTTGAACTTGAGTGGAAACCAGCACTGCTTGATGAACATCAAATAAAAAGGAGCGAGTATCGTGGTCTGATGAGCAAATGCCTTTTGGTCTTTCGCTTTCTAAGTTCAAGCCCTCAAGGTAGGCATTGGACTCTGCCCCGCAAGTCCAGCATTTCACAATCAGTATGCAATATCCGACATGCTCGTGCGGACTTTTGGGAGGATGCGGCGATTACTTGGTAGGATGAAGCTTCCTTGCTTAAGATGAGAATTAGAATTTCATCAGCAGGGAACAAACTGGAGGCCTACCTCAGCTATGGTATCCGCATGACCTGTGGTGGGGGGGCACCGACCCGATCGAGGGGGGTCGAGCGTGGGGGTTCGACTCGTGTTCAAGGAGAGATGCTTGAAAGAACTATGAGGCCAATTTCGACTCTATCCCAAGAGTATGGAAGAGAGTATCGACGCCAGCGCGCGCGCGGACTCATGCCAGATAGAGTATTGCAAAATATGAGCAGTTGTTCGCAACTCATGCGCCAAGGAGTAGTGAAAAAGTAATGAGGAGTTGCGACTCCATTGCCCAGAAGAGCGTCTATACCTTAGCTCTTCTTCTTTAAGACAGCGTCACTAAAGGTCTGCCGCCTATTCAGCTACCAGCAAAAGCATGATGTGGGACGGACTGGTGGCGCGACTGTTACCCGAGGCCTAGCGAGAGTCTCGGGCGTCCTCCAGTCTGAGCACGGTAGGATCATCAACCATGGCCAAGGCAGAGAGTCTGTGCACTCGGCAGATTCGGGGTGGGACCCGGTGGGTGCAAGCGCTAGACAGGAGAAGCGAGAGGCTCGGCGAACGAACGAGAGTGGCGAGCGGGCTTCTAGAGCGGATGTCTGTAGCGGAGAGCAAGCATGCGTACCTTTAAGCTTCGCTTCAGCGAGGGCCTGAGCGTGCTCTGAGGGTGTTCCTAGGTTCTGCCCTTTGCTGCAAGACTTGCTGCTGTTGTCGGTTTCCGAGAATTCCTGGATAACGAATGCTTCCCGCATTGGTCAGCTGTCTTGTAGCAATAACGTTCACGGCATAGGAAGGTTTGCTGTTGAACCGCTGTGACAGGGATTGTGCTGGTAGGTGGAACCCCACTCTGCTGGGCACAATGAGATTCAGGGAGCTCTTTGTCTGCTTCTGTGTTCTGGATGAGCCGCCGGGCTGAGGGAACTTGAGGTAATGTTGAGGCTTTCTCTAAGCTGCGCTATTCGTGACTGTCCTATAAAGGCGAGATCAGAGTCAGCAGTGAGCGCTGGCTCAAAAGGTTGTTCCTCGCTGGAGAAAGTAGAGCCGTCACAGTTTAGACGTCAGTGTGGCTAGGGAGGGTCTATGATTTGGCGAGCAGGACCCATAGACAAAGCGAGATTCCAATTTGAGCCAGTTTAACCACGGCCCTGCCCATTTTGGTGGATAGTCTCATCAGTATCTTCATGACTGTGCTGACACCCCAAGTTAAGGGGTAAACTTTAGACTTCCATTGATTGACCGATCATTCAAACCATCTCTCACTGAATCAGCTTAAGCCCCACGCGTGGTAACAGCTCAGTCTAGGAATGCCACCATACGCAGACGCAGACCCACCTGGAAGGCGAACCCTGGACCGGTTTTTCGGACCGATGGACGTAGCCCTCGAACAGGGCTAGACTTTCGCGCCAAGTCTGAACAGGAACGGGGGGGGGATCCTGCGTCAGCCCGTTGTTAAATCTTTAGACATACGAGCCTTGATACAACTCCAAGTTTCGTGTGCGCTGCCCCGAGGAGTGCTTTTCATCCCACAGGTTCCGTAGCCAGCCAACCCGTAGCCTGGTACATTTTCCTGCATCAATGAACCCGTTCTGCTGTGCGCCTTAGGACGATTGCGTGTCTAGAGCAAGACCGGCTTCTGTACACGCATACACCAAGAGTATGATGCTGTTGAGTAGGCTCGCCTCACGGGGTGCGGGTTGAGGGAGCAGCCCACACAAGCGCTTCCTCCATTCGTGCCGATGGCCAGTACCTCTCGAGTTGTGAGAGGCCACTTTGCTTCACCACAGAGGATGTGCATACGAGTCTTTAAAAGCTTCGGAGCAAGCCCATTTGCGCGGAGAGGACGACGCGAGATGAGTGTTCGCGTGGCTTAAAGTCAAAGAGAAGCCTGCCAGATCCGGTGTGTTCGCGAGAGTGTGTTAAAGGGCGGCTGCCGTCATGGTCGGATCTGTTGAGTGATATCATCGCCGGAGTATGCCAAATGAGTCGATAGACGATCGTGCGACACGAGAACAGGTCTGGCAAGCAGTTCTTGCGGGGTGGGGGGTCGCTTCTTCAGCCTGCGCTAATGGCCACGGCTGTCGCCCATTTGAAAAGTAATCGTGGCAGGGCTAGTGAGTGGTAGCATGCCCCCCCGTATCACGGAGCGAGCTTACGTAATTGGCCCAACGCACATCACGTCCCCAAGCATCAATGCGAGAGAGACCTGCGTGGGGTGCGAGTTGCTGTGGTTGATGATACTAGTTTGCCATGATATTCGAGCCAAGCGCTTGCACCTTCGCGTAGTCTATGCAGATCCGGCGTTTACCGATGTAGCAATAATTATCCTATCGCTTAATGTGAAATGCGTAACGTTGGGACCGATTGCATGGTGCACCGCAACGCCCAGAATGAACGCTTCTTGCCTAGCGTCTGAAGAGCTCTCCTCTTCCCGAGGGCATCGGAGGAAAGACCGCCGTCGGAGATGAACCGACGGTGTACAATGTCTCTTTGGGGGCGCGCCGGGCGCCTCGCGACTGAAGTAGAGAAACGAGCGCAGCTCGACGCTTTACGTATCCGAGCCCTCTACGTGGATCTGCGTCGTGGCGCAATCTCCGCGCGTGCGGGCAGGTAGCGTCGCGGGAGTTAGCGTATGCCTCAGTCTGTTGTTCGGCGCCGGATATTGCAGCGGTAGTGACTGTGGCGAGCAGGACTCGAACAGTTGTCACAACTGAGCCCCTCCTCATAAACATTGTGGAGGGCGACGCCCGGACTGTTGACTATACCCGCACGTCGCCTGCAGGATGAGCAATATAGTTGAAGCCAATGCGGCGTAAGCCGTCACCCGCTGTTTCTCGTGCCTGTATAGTGTTCATTCTGACATCCCGGTTAACCATTGCCATGTAGTATCTTCATAGTTTTTATATGGCGATTAACTCCGCGCCCTTTTGTTATTACAAACCCAACCACTTGGTTATGATCACTTTGAGTTTTTTCTTTTTCTTTGTGTGGTGGTCCTTTTGGATGTTAAGGATGTGGGAAGTCCTCAGTTGTTCATGGTCAGCCCGCTATTCTCGAGCCCTAAGGGCGACATATTGTCTATATCTTCTCGAACGTTGTTTTTACATTGCTCGGCGAAGGGATATGGAAAGTAGTGGCAACACCGCTCCACCTTCCGAGTGACGAAACGGAACTCCAGCACCTGCCCGGGCTTGTTCTCTATGTGAAGCTCACAAAGTACATCCTTCCATGGTGGATCTCTCTCTTCGATCTCTCTTTCTTCTTGTTTTGTTTTTTTTGTTTGTTGTTTTTTTTTTGGAGAAGATCCCTATCTTTCTCTTTGATAGGAGCTTGCACATAGAGAAAGTTCTATTGGTGCTGATGTTCGTCCCCGGAATTAGGTTGTGCGTGAGGGGGACAGAGGGTGCGAGGTGTTAGCCAGTTTTCATTCACCGGTCTGGTTGATGCCGTGAGCAATGTTCACGATACATACGTTGCCTGATACCACATTGTTCGTGGGGCATTTCTTTCCTTTGATTATATTCTTTTCTTATTCATGCAGAACAAGCTGAGATGAACATTTATAGATCAAAGTGACATCATATACTTCATAGTTTTTTTGGTTTTTGAGAGTATCTTCTCTGTGAACCCTCTTATAACAAATCTCTGCACAGAGGTACTCAAGTGCATTTATCTCTTTATATCTGTTTTCTCTCTCATATTTATCTGGGCGCTGACGCTTCGTTAGCCGTCTTGCTTCAACTAGTGCGCGCATCCTGCAGCCGACGGGCGGTATGTCAAAGGTGGTGCGTAGGTGGGGGTCTCGCCTAATCTTTAAATGCTGCGTATGTGATGAGAACTGTTGAACGCCCTACTGCCGCACATATATGATTCTGAATCTACGACTGGAGCAAGGGTCGCTATTTCGTTCTCTTCTCTCTCTTTCTGAGGCTGGATTGTCTTACCCGAAGCATCCATCGTTAAGAGGGGATATAAAGCGTGAGCTCCTCGCTTTGCATTCTTTATAAAGAACGATGTACCGTCGTTATGTCGAGGGCTTTCTCCGATGCCTCGGGGAAGCGAGTCTCTCGAAGCCTACTGCAAGAAGCTCATCTCGGGGCGTTTGCGGGCGGGTGCCCACAGTGCAACCGGTCCCAATCTGACAGTTGTGCGCGACATTCGCAGGGAGGTCGAAGTGAGGTGATATGATTGTTTTGCGGCGCTCCTTTGTTTGTACGACGATGGGGTACAAAGGACTCTGCAGCGCTGAGACGGAGCGGGCGCGGTGGGGGTCGAAGGTGCGCATATATCGTTGCTCCTTATCCATGCAGAACTTTTCTCTTCTTCTTGGTTGACGCCACCACGAAACCTGCTCCACTCTCTATACTTCTCTTCTGGCCATTTGATGCCTGGGTACGCTGATTGTGTTGTCTCTCTTTACGCCCGTAAGTCCTCTGCCAGGCATGCCTACCCATACTAGCTGCCGATTCTTTTCAAAATGCCGGATAGCGGGCCATAAAGGAGTGAAAGATGTTGCCATTCTCTCACATCGTTATCGATTTGGGTGTCGGGTGGGCCCGCAGGTATATCGTACGAGATAATGGGGAAACCCCGTTTACACAACAAGTTGAGGGAGCAGCGGATCTGCCAGAGCTTATACTTTAAGCAGCGAGAACGTCGATCCGGTTACTATGCAGCGCCAAATGCTGCTGAAGCTTTTTATAAGACCATGCAATTTGTGAATAAGTTGTCTTCATAATAATCGAAATAGCGATGTGGCTATGACAGAATGGAAGCAAGCTTTGTGTGTATCAGAACCACGGTATCGCACACCTACTCAAAAAGGACTCGGATACGTCGTTGTGGTATGGGTCGGAATGCGGTGTTTGGCGCGGTTCTAGAAGCCAAATACCGTCCTCCTAAGCTGGCCTTAGTACAAGAAGGGCTTATTGATGAGAAAAATGCTTAGACTAGCGCCTTGCTGATGGCCTAGAATCCTGATGAATTAACATCTGCAATGCCGCAACAAGCTTGGAGGCTACAAGCTCGTACGTGCTAAAGCTTTTAACAAAAGGGTAAGGACCCGTTCCTTTCAATTAATGGACGAAAGTCCTAGCTGTCGCATTTGGTCCCTTGATCCATCGTCTACGATGAGAAAACTGGTCATCAAGTCTCACTTCAAGGATGGGGATGGGCTCCTTATGTTTTTATTCTAGATAGTTTTACATTCCGGTCGGGTGGGTTGACAATGGCGAGTGAAGGATCGTGTGATATCGGTCAACACATGAAGTTCCTCAACGCTTTTTACCACCCTAATCGACTTGGTTGTTATTTATCTACTGAAGATATGGAGTGAATGGCCTCATCCAGCCAGAAAGATGCCAGGCAGCTGGTTGAGACTGCTACGGCTGATCTCGCTGCTGGCCGCGGGGTCTATGGGTGGGCCCTTCTCGACGACATAGCGACGGCTCCTAGGGGCCAGCATGAGCCTAATCTCTGGACACAGCGCGCGGCGTGGGCGGCGCTACCTGCTAAGAAGACCGAGACGGAAGCAGTTGTTTGAACTACGCGTTGACGTTCTGATGCTCCGGGGGGCGTTCTGATACAGGATGCAGCGGGGTATCGGCGGGAGCTCTGAGAAAGCACGTACCTACGAGCAGGGAGTAGACAGAACAGCAACAAGGCTGAATTCAGGGTGTTCAAGAGTGGTGTGATCCAGGACACTCTTCGAACGGGGTCGAAAGGCCAAAGTTTTGTAATTAGGTGCTGAGAAAGGGGACCAGCGGTCCCGATACACACAATGAGAAGCATTCGATTATCAACGAGTTTCGCGGAGAGGAAGAACAGCCAGAAAGGTCTTGGGCAACCAAAAAGAGGCGCAAGACTAAAGAAAGGAACATCCGCAGGCGTATGAGCAAGGCCCTAGAAGGTAAGCGATCAGGTGCGTGGCGTCCCTACGGATGCCTGCTGAAGCCGCGGCGTGCAAGGCCTCTCTTGGCGTCAGGTGGGGCTCTCTCAGCGCGTAACACAGTCGAACAGCCCGGAGGGGCGAGAGGGACTTCGTGGCGCGGTTGTCATGGGGGTTGAGTATACCGCTGCGAGAAACAAGGCGAATCTATCGTGTAGCCTCCCCGGAAGTGATGTCACGAAGTCACGGCGTGCATTGGTCGATGGTAAGCTGATACGGGGCAGAACTCCTTTGCATGAAGTTCGTTAAAGAGAAGAATCTAAAGGGATACTCCTTTGGCATTGAGTCGAAACGGTGCCGTCGATATGTTTTCGGAATACCCGCTTGGCGCAGATCGGCAGTAAGGCGCCCGCAGCTATTTTCGAGTCATAGCTCTTTGGTCATGAGTCGAAGACTGTCTCTCGATCTCTTCGACAGATACTCCTGGGCCATGCAGCTAAATTGCCTCCATATCTTTCAAAACCTCTGACCACGAGAAACGCTCGTTCGCTCCCATGTGGCCTCCAAAAGTCATGGGATACATACTGAGTACGGCCTCAGTTTGTTCCCTTGATGAAATTAAATTCATTCTTAAAGCAAGGAAGCTTCACCTACAAGTATCCATCTCCCAAAAGTCGAGAGCATGTTCGGATATTGCATATGATGTAAGCTGGATTGCAGAGTCCATGTCTTTGAGGGCTTGAACTTAAAAAGGAAAACAAAAGGATTTGCTATCTAAGATGAATCTCTTATTTGATTTTATCAAAAGTCTGGTTCTCCACTCAAAGTCAAGTCAAGCCAGAGATTTTGCAAGAGAATCATAAAGTAAAGAAAAAGTTCTAATGTATAAGGGCTCGGAGAAAATGCCACGAAAATGTCAAGCAAATTCTGAATTCAGCGAAACGTACTGACGGTAATGGGGATCTACCCAAGCACCACATCGATGATAACTATGGGCCCGCGTCGAGCTAGTGTAAGTGCGGTACGCACTGACGGACCTATCCGAGTATGATCATAACTATTGATGCCACGGTGTGAACATAAGATTGATGACGATATGTGGATTGCAAGGGGTGGGAAGCCAACCATACATACAGGTTAGATGGATCTATTGATCACATAAACCAGGTGCTGCAGGCCACTGATCAAGTCATCGGCATAGGGGGTACATGTATAGCGCGTGCGGCGAGGGTGGTGGGCGCCGCGGAGGTGTGACGAGGTGGGCGGGTGGAGCAGGGCTGAGGCGAGTGTGGGCAAGAGTGGACGGTGTGCAGAATCGGGAGGTCTTATGGATAATAACAAGTGGTGGTATGGTCATGTAGTTATTGATTAGGTGGACTTGGAATTGTGTGTGCGCGTTGTTTGTATCTTTTGGTTTCTCTTGATTCGCGCATGGGATTGATGGGCGGATTAGGTTGTTATTATCGGTATTCGGATGGGAGTCTATGAGTACTACGGTCAGTGAGGAGTGAGGAGACTACTGACGGAGGAGGTAGCCTAGATAGCACGCCGGGTGCGGTGAGCGTGAATGTCCGTGATAGGTGAGTATATGACATACGGTGCACCCAACCACCAGACCAGTGGCCGAGTAGTGTGAGTAGGGTATGTGAGTATATATGCACTCCCGCTTCGTATTAGGACGGTGGAGCGGTGGGCATTAAAAAGGAAGGAGCACGGAAGGGTGCGCATGTCGATTCGTGTGATATACACTAACCACACGTAAAGAAAAAAAAGAGAAGGAAGAAGGGAGAGTGGGACGACCACGTAAAGCAAAGACAAAAAACGCAAGCAATATGGCGTCATCAGGATTGTGACGGTAGGTCATGCGTATCCAAGGCCAGTTTAAAAGGCGTGTAGACATTGAGGTAGATGGGTGGGTAGATCAAGTGATAAAGCGGAGTGTGGAGAGGTTCCCGATGAAACTTGGCCCTGGTCCGGATCTTGCGCAGAAAGTTTCGATCTCACGCTGCGTAGACCGTAGTCCATAGCTAGTTGTTTGCGGGTCGTCCGAGCAGGGTGCTCACGCTGCTATGGTGTGTGGCGTCGGACATCGTCTAGTGCTCGAAGAACGCGAGTCGCATTCAACTGTAGCACCTCCCACATCAGCAGTGCGAAGACATTCAAGTCGGACACTCTGCCATCCCAAGTCACCGTCAACGTGTCTCGAAGGACAGTCGTAACGGACGCACTCCGTGCCAAGCACTCGTCCGGCTGTACCAGAACACCATGTCCGACGTCGATTCCGTTTCTCTCGGCCCATGAGAACTGGGCGACGAACCACACACACCGCAGCGCGGCCGCCAGCCGGCCGCTCATCTCCGCGGACTCTGGCCTCCTGCGCGCACACGCGAGCAGCGGGGGCGGGGCCTCACCTACAGCACCTCGTCAAAAAGCCGCCGCCTGACCGCGCGCCGAGACCGTGCCCGACGTTCGTGTCGCGCCGCGCCGGTTGTTCGGCAGCCCAGCAGCTTTCTCTCCTCAAGGACGGTGTAAAGCAGCGGGACGACATGCCTGAGCATCTGTGCTCCGGCGACGTTCCAGCAAACGCTTCTGTCCCGGTCGGGGGGATGGTAGGACCGACGCAGAAAAGTTCAATCTCCAACACTGTGCCGGTAGCAACGAGCACACGCAAACAGTGTGAAACGCGGAAAACTCAATTCCTCGGGAAGGGGTTCTCGGCGAGCTGTTCGTGAAGATGCGACGACCAAGCAAAGCTAGGAACAAGGCCCGAAAAACAATTTTCCAGGTGTTCGGTTGGCCCAAGCTGCGGTTCTGATTTCTTGTGCCTCCGCTCTTGGGTGAAAGCCGTTGCATAAACGAAAAATCAAGAAAGACTGCATGACTGCACAGAAATAGATTACCTCATGCAAAGAGATGGGTAGCTGAAGTGAAGACGATGGAGTAGCACAAGCAGCTCTGGTATTCTTGGCTGTAAACTGTAAATTTTTGGGTTATTATTTGGTGAAGTGCGCACGGGTACAGCATCGGTTGTGGCCTCGGTGGTTGGTCGGTGGATGTGTCGTCTGCCTCGGGAGATCCTCAGCAAATCTGCTAATTTGCGGAGGGAAGTTCATGCGTGGTGATGTTGACAGACGTCGCGTCGAGTGGGAGAAGGAGATAAGGTGTAATGCACTGTTAAGGAGTGGTCTAGTGTGAATTTTAGTCAAAATTGTGATGTAGTTGACAGAATCCGTACATAGGAGAAGGCACATAAAGCGGTGTGTCCAAATGTAAGTTCGAGGACGGATTGTTGTCGTGATGTAGAGATTATAAAGGAAATTAGGAGGTTGACACTTTTTTGTGAATAGGCCATGGAACGTCGGTGTCGGATACACCACGGCTGGCGGAATATCTGGGTGCTCGTCTAAATGGTCTGTGTGTCGTGAGCTTGACCTGCCAAAGTGTGGGCCTTTGGTCTAACTGGATATACGGGACACTTGTGGGTCAGAGTAAGTCGCAGCCTTTATCGTGGCGTTGCTAGTCGTGAAAAGATGGCTGGAGCTTTGGGTATTCTAGCGTTGAATTTCGGAGACTATGGCTTCCCGTGGGCATGCTAGAGGCAGCTCATAGGCAAGTCTCGACAGGGCAACTTGCTAAGGGGCGTTGAAAAACTTAAATCACAATTATTGGACTCGGTGGTACGTCGTGCGGGGCTGTGGTCGTGGCGGGAAGGGGCGGGCGCCGGTGGGTGATATTAATTCTTAACAGTAGTATTAGTATTGGCTGAATTGCGACTTCAATTTATTTATTCTAATTGGTTAATTAAAGGATGGGAACCCATGTGAATTTAATTAGTTAATTACTAATTAAATGTAATTGATGTTGATTTTCGGCCCGAGATGATGAAATATTAATCGAGTTGACCAGACTGGCGTGGATGAAATGGTTGCTTAATTAGCGGGCTTGACTGGTCTTGGCGCCACTAAAATTATATGTGGTCCTGGTATTACTAATTTGAGCAATTTGAACTATTTGGCATAATTATTTGAGAATTTAATGAAATCATGAACCTGGACCACAATTGGCCCGATACATCCTTAATTTAATTAAGAAAATAATTAAATAAAGGAATTAAGAGGTGGTGGAGTTCCTCCCCCTCACCCACTATTAAATAGTGGGGTGTTCATTTCAAAGAAAGGGCGCTGAAATCGGCCAAACGAAGCTCTGCCGAAATCTCGCCGGGAATCATGCTGGAACACGCCGCAGCGATAGGTATAACTGGTATACTGCACTGAGGAAACCGGAAGCCCTTCTTTGAGATCAAGCTTGCATAGCCTAGCCACTTCATGGAGAACAAGGCTACACAACTCCGGAGTCTCTCAGCAAGGAACTACTCTTCTAGTTCGGGCATACTCCACGAATTTGGCATACTTCCAGTCGGCATTCTCCCGAACTCGGCACGACGGCAGTGACTCCCGAACTCGGCGATACTCTCGACCGCCTACTCGCCGACGAGTCGAGCCTAACTTCCAGTTCAAACCATATTTTGAACTCGCAGTGACTTCAAGCTTCAGCAGTACTCTAACCTCACGACAAGAATCAAGGAACTGGCGCGTGACTCCCGCGAGTGTGAGCATACTCTGGAACTCGGCACACTTCATTCGGCATATCCAAGATTGGAAGCGACGGTGCCATGATAGCCGGGGATAGCTTGTGTGTAGTAGGAGAGCGAGAGGACTTCTCATGTGATACCAGAGGATGTTGACCCCTTCCCGTGTGGGATAGGTGATACGTGATACAGCTTTAAAGGCCGATACTTTGAATTGTTGAATTACTGGGTATATAATCAAGTTTTTCGCGGCTGTTACCACCAGTGGTAGTTGGATGGTTTGTTTATGATTATTATTGTTCAATTAATTATTAATTGTGAATTAACTATAATAATTATTAGTTTGATGGGGGTAGGTCAAAGGGGATAGATGACTAGAGTTATGAGATTAGTCATGTGTACTGATTATTTATTGATTATGATGATATGATTTATGATTATGATTGTTTTTAATATTAATAGTAAATTATTAATATTATTAGTATTATCCTATGTTAAAATTAATACATAAGTATGAGATGCTATGTGGTGTATTATGATATTATTAGTATAAGTACCTGTGCATGAGAAACATATCTTTAGATTTGTGTTTAGATACTTTGAGAATCTTAAAATAAAAAGTGATTACAATATATTATCTTTAGGAAAAATGATTTCCAAATTGCAAATCAGAAACACGGTTAATATAACCGTGGAATTTCACAAAGCCATGGATTACTTGGAGTTAACTACGGCCTTAGATCCTTATATACGCCATCGTGATTCTATTTCATGAATTCTGTGACGTAGCTCAAAGGAGGAGAATAATGGTTTAGGAGAGAAGGAGGAGCACAACACAGACCCGCCAGGGAAGACGAATCCTTCTGCGTTATTGCCTAGTGTTGATTTTCCTAATTATATTTGGATAATGGGTTTGGTTTATGGTGCTACTAATGATGCCAAATATCAGTCTTTATATCGAAGCGTTGACTTATGTATTTAGATGCTAAGTTTTATTGGCTGCATAATTTATGGTTTGTTGGATGTTAAGACTTAGATAGTATTGTCAGTGGAACGATCCATACAGTCATTGGGTAGGTAGTAATGTACTTTGAAATATTGAGATTATAGTATATATATATGGAGACTCAGTGCATGAATAAGGCCCAGTGAGAGAAAGCGAACGAGATCATGGCAACACGTTGTCCAGATCTAATAAATTAAAAACGCGTGGTGGCATTTTTTGTAAATATCTTGTGTAACACGAGAGAACAAGATAAAATCACTTACAGAGGTGCACTTACTTTCACCCCCTTATTAAGGCGTTAATTTTGCTCGTCCGTAATCATTCACTTCCCGCAACCATTCATTTCATCCTAGTGCACCTACTTCATTACTATAGTGCATACTACGTATAACTATAGGGGCACCTACTTTCACCTATAATGTGCATGGTAATTTGCTTGTTAATCAGCAATGTCACTTTCCCGCACCCATTCATCACCTGGTGCGACTTGCTGTTACCTTTATATGTTACTATAGGTGCACTATCGTTATTAACTTATAGTGATCTACTCTTCATTCCTATAAGTGCATTAATTTTGTCTTGTCCAAGATTCGACTGTCCGCGCAACCATTCATCACCTGGTGCACGCTACTCTATACTGAGTTAGGTGCAATTACCTGGTATACTGACAGGCTGCAATGCTACTGTCATAACTATAAATGCCAACTACTGGTCTAGTTACCTATACGGTCGCACTCGGTGATTGAGCTCGTTGTAACATGTTTTACTTGCATGCATATAAATACAGTTTACTTGAAACTCTACGATCTTTCCTGAGTGTGGCTCGCATATTCCGTTCCTAGAAGGTTCTTTATCGTGTCTGAGTTTGATAGTTCCATCGTCTGCATGACAAGTGAAATTTTACATACATCATCCTTAATCTATATCAAGTATTTCTAAGGTGATGCATGTATAGAATCTCTCTTTGAGCCATACACAATTAAAGCATAACACTTTGTCGTTATATTTTTTGTTGTGCACACTCTAAGTTGTTATACTTGTTTATGCTTGTTACTTAGAGTTGAAGTTACCAAGGTTTTGTTTGCAAAAGAAGTTTGGAAAGTTAGAGAAGTCTATTCACCCCCCTAGACAAGGGGCCAACAAAGCCCAATGAGATTTGTTTTCATTCTCAAAATGGCTTTAGTAGCAGCATTTCGTCGTCCCATTCTTTATCTCTTACTCAAAAATGCAAAGATTGAGTCTCAAACCCGTAATCTTTGACTTTAGCAACCTTATTCCTTATCCACTTCAACGTTTCAACCTTTGGTGTCTTCTAAGAGAAATAAATCTCAAATAGTAACGATTCTGGATAAGTATATTTGCTAAGAATTCGTAGACTTTTATGGCTTGACTTGGGACTTAGGCTAATAGACCAACTAGGACTCAAAATAAAATAGGGGAGTTCTAAAAAATAAAAATTTGGCTCATCAAAATTATTACACTATATTCCTAAAATAATATATATATATAATATATATATATATATATATAATATATATAGTAATATATATTATAGTGAAAGGTTCTCGTGCGGTTGTGCGGTTATTAAATGTACGTGAGATTTGTACTCAGATGGCGTGACGTTGTGTCTAAATGTGCCTGAGATTTGTACTTAGATGTGCGTGAATGTGTAAAATGCAGCAGAAAATATTGGATATCAGCTTCTTCCCCATCCCAGTAGCATTGCCCCCTTCCCCTGAGATTTGTTTTTCGTATATTTATTAATTGATTTATTATGCTGTATGGTGAAGGTGAGTAATGTGAGACATAGAAAAAGCTAGTGGAAAAGAAAACAGAGAATTGATCTACTGAGGATTGGTCTGCAAGAGGTTCCGTCGAATTAATGTTTCAGATTGTTGATAATGCCGCTTTCTTGATATTGCATATGTATGTAAGTAAGTTGCTTCTACCTCGAATCCATGTTTTCTTAATTGCTTAATATATTTATTTATAGTTTTTAGGAACCAATTCTCTTTATTACTCACGCACGATTAAGCAAAGCAAATCGTCACGGTATATTAAGCACAATACTTCTAGGACATTGAAGTACAAAACTCACGCGATATTAACATTGACGCACATATGAAGTACAAATCTCAGGCATATTTTTAAGCGTGAAACACTCACTCACATTAAAAAGAAATGATAAACCTCACGCACATGTAATCCACCGCACAACCGACGGGAAAGCAGACAAATGCACCTGATCCCTTCATATGTATATATATAGTATACATATGTGATTATAATATAATATATTATATATATAGTATATATATATATATGGTGATATATTATTATATATATATAGTATAATTCCATACGGACGTCGTATTGATCGTACGTATACATATTAAGTATATTATGTATTATATAATTTCGAGTTGTCGACGGATCAGGTGCGGTTTTAGGTCAACCCTTTCGCCGATTGCCTATTAAATCAGAATTGGGTGAAACAATGATGCGGGCTGCTTCTCAAATTCGGATATCCCCTCCGTGAGCAATGTCGGGGCGCGGTCGGTCGGGTTGTACGGGTTCTGCACAGCCCTAATTGCTGCAGCTCATTTTCCCAAAGCCCATTCACAATTTTGGGAGGGAAAGTTCTATTCTAAAATTTTAAAATAGTGTATTACAATTCCCTTTTGTACATTCTATACTATATTATAATTAAAAAAATCATGGAATTTTAACTTCTCGCCCAATTCCTAAAAAATCTCTCTTCCCAATAAAATATATTGATTTCTACTTTCCCATTCGTACAATAATTCTGGGTAAATTCTATTCTAAAAATTTTAAAAATAGTGCCATACAATTCCTTTGTACATCTATACTATATATAATAACAAAAATCCTGGGAATTTTAAACTTCCGCTCAAATTCCTAAAAAAATCTTTCTTCCCAATAAGTAATATATTATTTCTACTTTCTCATTCGTACAATAATTCTGGGTAAAAATTCTATTCTAAATATTTTTAAAATAGTGTAATACAATTCTCTTTGCCACATCTAATCTTATATCCTATCTGATACTTCTTACTGTATATTATATAATAACAGAATCCTGGAATTTTAATTCTGCCCAATTCCTAAAAAAATTCCTCTTCCCAATAAAATATATTGATTTCTCTTTCCATTCGTACACAATTTCCCCTTTGACATCTAGTAACTTATATATAATAAAAAATCCTGAAATTTAACTTCCCGTCCAATTCCTAAAAAAATATCTCTTTCCAATAAAATCATATTGATTTCTACTTTCATTCGATACAATAATTCTGGGTAAAAATTCTATTCTAAAATTTTAAAATAGTTTAATATAATCCCTTTGCACATCTAATCTATTTACTTTATATATAATAACAAAATCTGAAATTATAACTTCCCGCCCAAATTCCTAAAATCTCTCTTCCAATAAAAATATATTGATTTTCTACTTCCCATTCGTACAATAATTCTGGGTAAAGTTGTGATGTGTCAAAAGTTCGGCAAGGCATTAACTTTTGTCTCGTTTGGTCCGTTTTGACAAATGGTTTTTTTTGAAATCGCGTATTTTTTCGAGATCTACCACCGCAAACTGCGCGTAGGCCGGTTTGGGCCACCAAGTTTCTAAAAAAAAATACTTATATATATAGTTTCTAAAGAAAAAACTAATGAGAACCTTATGTTTTATTAAAATAAAAAATAAAAATTTCTAAATTAAAAAATTTATCTCATGCATTATTTAATAATGCTGCTCTTCTATAATTGGTCAGAATTATTAATTATGGTAAATTTAGGGAACTAATTACATGATGGTAAATGAAACGTCCTAGAAGACTATTAAAATTGGAAGAAATTTAATTATTTTATATTATATTGTGACTCACGGAATACAATAAAAATAATATTTGAATTATGGTTATATTATTATTGGTTGTGCCTCACGACCATTATCTACAAAATCTAATAAGATGCGCAATAATTGTTTAGCC
>VALG01005782.1:0-25477 GCA_009835305.1 Ipomoea purpurea
ACCATGCCCCACCTATGCGAATTTCCCCACCCCCATGGTGTCGGTGTGGTTCGCGAGATGTCTCAATCCGCGAGAAAATGTTAAACGCGGCGTCAACAACGTGAACGTGCACTCTCCTGGTGAAACGGTCGTAAAGGAAGCTACCAAGTGACAGACAGGAGCAACCCGAGCCTTCGAACGAAATTGGAAGCACAGTATTAACGGGCCATATGTGTTCCGAAAACCTGGTGGGGACAGGTACTAGAGTTTTAGCGTATGTTGGGGGAGTTTTTATATCTTTCCTTTCCTGGGGAAAAAACATGGATAACACCCGAGCCGGACAGGAAACAACAACACGTCAAAACTTCGGTCCCGCTTACCCCGAGTACGATCAAAAGTATGGCAATCACTCCGGGATGCCGACAGGATCTTTGCGCGTGCCCAAGACATGCAGCGGTACCGTACAATCATCTTCCACAAAATCTTAACCGGTAGATCCCGCGGCCAAGCCGTCTCTAAAAGACGCGCACTATGCTTAACCTCATTCAATGGTCCCATAACTCGTATTGATGGCAAGGGGGTTTATAAAAGCCAAGTATTTTCTAGACCTCATTTATCGAAGCACATCTTGTGGGGAACCCTTCTTTCATTTGGCTTAGTGTCCTTGAATCGAGGTTCTAAGAGGTAGCTATCGTTGAGAGTGGGGAATGGGAATTATATTCATGAGTGGGGAGATCCATGGCTTCCTAATAATACCTTGCCTTAAAAAACAAAAATTAGCGACGACCATTTCCGTCGCTAATGTGTTTACCGACAGATTTCATCTGTCGCTAAAATGAGCGAAGCTAGAATTAGCGACACAAATTTATTTCCGTCGCTATCGTTAGCAACAGATATTTTCATCGCTAAACAAAAACAATTCGTCGCTATATTTCTCTCGCGACGATTTTGACGTCGAAATTTTTGGAGATAATGACGGAAACTTCCATCGCTAAATCTAGCAATGAAATATCCGTCGCTAAAAAAAAAATATCCGTTGCTAGATTCCTACCACGACGATCTAGTGATGAACTTTACAATGGAATAGCGACGAATTATTCCGTAGTGTTAGAAATTTTCGTCGCTATCGTCCGTCGCTACATTGTCGTCGTTAATTTGTTTTATTTTTTGAATTTGATTTGATGCCATTTAGCTATAATTAATGACGGAAATATCAGTCACTACAATGGTGATGGATTTGATTTATCCGTCGCCAGAGTTAAAAAATCTTTCAGCCTATTTCAAAATCCCGCTTGTAAAATGGTGACGGATTTGAAAATTCATCACTGCAATGTTAAAAATTCATATCGTAAGTTAGCGACGGAATTGAGAATCAATCGCTAAAATGTTAAAAAAATCATATAATATATATATATTATATATATATATATATATATATATATATATATATATATAATATATATATATATATATATATTATAATATATATATATATATATATATATATATATATATATATATATATATATATATATCACGACGGATTTGAATCCGTTGTTATATAGCGATGGATAATCAAATATTTGCTAATATGTAAACAAAAACGAATCTGGCTTGAAAATGTAGCGACAGTTGAAATATATTTGCCGCTAATATGAAGCAATTAAAAGGAAAAAAAATTAGCCGCGAAAAATTATTCGCAAATTTGTCTTTATTATTGCACAAAAATTTACCACTAAAATTAGCTAAATATTTAACGACGAATTTCTTCCGTTGCGAAATCCGTCATAAAAGGTATACTTAAGAAAAAATTAAAATCTGTCACTACGTTGTCGCTTCTCCGTCGCTATAGTAGCAACGGAATTTGTCCTCGACTAGGTTCACACATAGGGCTCGGTTGGGCGACAAGTCTCAGTAGTCAGCGTGTCCCCGACCGGATCCCATCCGGAGATTCGGATATGTGACCAGGCTCCAGTAGCCGGTGTGTCCCCGACTAGGTACCCCTGTAAGACTTTGCTAGGGCGACCCGGCTTAGCGATCGGTGTGTCCATGCTTGAGTGTCGAAGCCCCTCGAGTCATTTTCCTAAGGCGGTCGTGGCGTCCCGACTCGGTGCTTGTCCAAAGGCGGTTACAAGCAAATTTCGGGGAGATCATCTTCCTCATTTAATACAAGCCGTTTTCGTTGCTAGCTTAGGTATTTATGGCATTAATGAAGCCGAATTTCTTTACTGATCTGGTTCCACGTCAGCCCTACTTTCCTTGTAGGAATCTTGCATTCTTGTTAAATATCCCCACAGGATCACCATGTAAAAGGTCAAAACCCTAGAAAATAATACCACATTACAAGTTAACTTCAAAACGCTAAGTATTTTACGGTAGTGTTGGCACGTCGAGCGGCTACCGAAGCCATAAAATGAAGACTTCTTTTTGTGTATTTGCTCGAAGCACTCGAACAGATTAGGCTCCTTTTGAATTTCATCTCGCTAATAAACAAGCACAAACAATAAAATGATACTTAACTTGAAAATATATACAAATAATAAATTTGTAACTAAAATGTATTACCAATTTGGGATAGTGCTCAATAGCTGATCTAGATCCTCCGGTAGATGTCGAGAACATTCGTACCATTTCCTTCCACCTCACTCATTCTAATTTGTGTGTTCTTTCAGATTTAGCTTTCACGTCAGGCCTATCCCAATATGCCTCCCAAATGCGTCATGTTTCTTCAGCTACAGAAGCTGGGCTCCCAGTTGAAGTCCATTTTGGCTTGAATTTTGGAGACATATTGTATAGCGTCTGCCTGCTTATCCTAAAATATCTCTGTGAACTTGTCTGTCAATGGACTCATCCCACTTGTAAAATTTCTGTAACATTACAAATTCAAATATAAGCAAAGCACAATCGATAAATTAGAGCAAAACCACCATAAAATGCGTTGGGCAAAGTTACTGACAAAAATTTAATAACATTCTAGTTTCAAGAATTAACCACAATATTTTCAAAATCATATCATAAATTTACCTTAAATTACCCAAAGTATGACTCATGTACTCATTAGACACATTCTTCTAAGTATATCCATTAGGATAGATCATTTGCATGGAATACTTTTTTCATTGTAGCTTAACATGAGTGAGAAGGTATCAACCTGTACATATATAAGAGATGAATAAAGATAAAAATATATACACATAAATGTTTACATAATAACACATTTTTACCTCACATCATATACATGAATAATATATGAAAATCACAACAATAGATGATCCTGCAAACTGATGGAGAATGTGGGTGGAGTAGTAGAGTCTTGATGGGTGATAGGAATCGGCAAGTCAGTTGGGTGAACAATAGAACCATGTGACACAATAGGTGGAGATACCACAGTAGGGAGGAGGTGCCATAGTAGGTTCAACAGGAGGTGGTGTAACTAATGCACCACGTCCACGTCCTCTTATACGTCGCCAACTCGACTACGACCTCGTGTCTATCTAAATAAAATATAATAAAATAAACATATAAATATTACATGTTCATTTACTATTTGAACTATGGAGTACCATTATCAATATCTCCTACTATTGATCCTCTACTTGAGTCATTTATTTCTTCTCTAACTCAAGTTCATCTTCGATGTCACCACGTTCCCCATCAAGTTCTATCACCCACCCATTTGGGTCATCTAAATGCAATGGGTCCACATCTATTTCCACAAGATCATGATTGTCAGTAGTTTCCTCTTGAAATTGTGTAGGTGTTAGTGATTCTTCAGTAGATATAGATGATTTAGGAACTTCTACATTAGATCTCACTTTAATTTTGCAAACACCCCACCAGTCACGCTTGTCGCGACGCAATCTTAGGTATGTACAATAATATACCTGAGCGGGCTTGCATTACTAGAACGAATGGTTCTCGTGCAATTTTTGTTGATTATTTAGTTGTTCTTCCTCGTAATACTTTTGGCATCATGTAATAAGAATTAAACAAGGTGAATTAAAATGAACACTTCATTTGCCAAGAGAAGTTGGATGGATCCCCATATATATTATTATTATAGTTTATATTTGAAACATGTAATTTTTTTTTAAACAAATACATACCAAATAGAGGGGAAGAAACATCGACAGTCGGCAGAGGAGGTAGCACCGTTGGCGGGTGGGCGGTTAGAGTAAAATTGCAATGGGGTAAAGGAAAATCGCAAATGGGAATGCAAAATACTTAGGGTTGCAGCTTGCTTATTTTGTTAACATTAAGTTCTCAATTTTAGCCATGGATTTCGAGGTCCGTCGCTATATAGCGACGTCTTTCGGAGTCCATCGCCAGTTAAAATCATCCTTCCAGCCTATTTTGAAATCCTGCTTGTAAAATGGTGATGGATTTGAAAATCCGTCACTAGAATGTTAAAATTTCATATCGAAAATCCGTCACTAGAATGTAAAAATCCGGATATATATATATAATTTATATATATAATTATATAATTATATATATATCACGACAATTGAGAATCTGTTGGTTAATGGTTAACAACGAACGATCTGTCTTGTAAATTATAACGATCCTTTATTGCCGCTAAAATGTAGCAATTAAAATTAAGGAATTAGCAGCTAAAATTCATAGCAAATTGTCTCTATTTTTGCACGAAAATTTACTGCTAAAATTAGCCACATATTTAACGATGGATTTCTTCCTTCACTAATCCGTCGCTAATCATCATTAAAGGTCTATTTAAGACAAAAATAAAATTTGTCACTACGTTGTCGTAGTCATCGCTATATTAGCAACGGAATGTGTCCGTTGCTATCCACGTTATTTTGTAGTGTTACATTCGAACTCCTTGACAGATAATGTTGGTGTTACCAAAGTCAATAATCCTTTGAACGAGGCAAAACCTAGATGGGAAGATAGTGTGATTGAGGAGGTGTTCGACTCTGTTGATGTGTAACTCATTAAAAGCATTCATATTGCTGAAGTTAAGCTCGAGGACAAGTCATTTGGATGGAGGATGAGAAAGGATAGTATACCATCAAGAGTTGCTACATAAAACTGGCTGGAGATATGCAAGGTCATCAAGCTCCTGTTTGGACCAAAATCTGGAAATTCCATCTGTCTCCGAAAATTAAAGTGTTTTTTGGTCCTGTTTCAAGCCATATATTGAACGCTGAAGTAGACACATGTGTCCGGGATTGGTCAGATCCTCATATCCTGGAGGTTGCTTCATATACACAGTCTCTGCCAGGTGTCCGTTCAAGAATGCATTGTGAACATCTAGCTGGCGTAGCGTCCACTGGTTGGACACAGCAAGAGAGAACAACATGCGGATTGTAGTAGGTTTAACCACAGGACTAAAGGTGTCAAAGAAATCTTCCCCGGCTACCTGATTAAACCCTTAGCAACGAGGCGCGCTTTGTAACGCTCCACAGTGTCATTAGACTTGCGTTTGGTACGGAACACCCATTTACACCCAATGATGTTCATGTGAGACTCAGGAGCAACAAGGCGCCATGTATGGTTATGGAGTAGTGCATTGAACTCCTGATCCATTGCCTCACGCCAGTGTGGGTGGCCCACGGCTTGAGAGTAGCACGTTGGGTCAGTGGTGACTGTTAAGGCTTGAAAAGGCTCATCCGTGCCTTTAGTCATATGCCGAAGGCGCATGACATGGTTCCTACTTTGGGGTGCAGCCCTGGTTTTGCGAGTCTTAGCGGGCGCTGTGTGAGTGATAGCAAGTGGTGGTGGCTCCCGTGCTAGTGGTACGGGCTCAGGCTCGGCACGACATGGTACCGTTTATTTTTTGGACCATGGTATTGTTTCTTATTTATTATTTGGGATGCCGTTCCAAGCCAGTTTCCCGGCTTTGTACGTATCCTTGTGCCCTGAGCAATAATAATATTATTTTTCTACTTCCTCTCTGTACTTCCATACTTGATTTTGTGGTGGACCCAGTCTCAAAAAATCATAAAAAACATTTCAACCATTCATCCTAACTAGTATGACAAAGGAAAAGACAACTTTTAGTACATATCATGATCAAATTTTACTTGAAAAAAAATTAAAAAGATGTCTTAATTGTACATATTTTGTTTGATTGAAAACTTTCTAAATTCAGTAATCCAATTATATAAAAATAATAAATTTAGTCACGTATTGGACACTTGTTTTTTTTTTCCACAAAATATAAGAAGTCTGTAAATGAAATGGGGTAATTAAAATTGTGTAATTCACGGCAGTGACAGCCATGTCTCGTGGTGCGTACTTGTTTTTGTTCAGTGTTCCTGTTCCGGATTTAGGCAAGTACGAGTGGTGAGCCATTTTAAAGCTGGAAACCGAATCTTCCATCATCTCATATCCTTCTATTCACCCATCCCATCCCCATTTCTATTCCCTCCGCTGTCAAAAACACCTCTCTTATTTCTCTCTCTCTCTCTCTCTCTCTCTCTCTCCTATTTTGCATTTTTTGTTTGGATTCGAAATTCTCGTTTTTATAAACACTGAATCACTCAGTTCCGTCTTCATCCCTCTCTCTCATTCTCTCTCTCTCTCTCTCTTCTCAGTATATCATCACCAATATACTTTCTCTCTCCCTCTCCTCCCACAGACCACATTTTGAGTGCTCTGCTTTTACTCTCTTAATCCTGCGAAATGAAGGTATGATTCCTGATTCGCTTAATCTAGCATTATGCTTCGCTATATCTGTGAAGCATATATACACACTTCCGAACCTTAGATTCTGGTTTTGTTGGGAGAGAATCCTTGCTTTAATTTTGAGGAATCATCAGGATCTCTTTCTGTAATTCTGTCTGTCTCCGCCTACTTTTTAAGAAATGATCTCGATCGCTTTTCGCTTTTGCTTGTATTCAGTATATATATATATATTTCTCGAATTTTGATTCCTTAATAAGATGGAGTTTTGGTATTTGTAGAAGTTTGTGATTACATTGGATCTGATGGATCAAAAGGACAAGCGCAAAGCGCTGAAGACCGTCGCTGCACTCCCAGGTAAATCTTTGTCTTAACTCTTTAATCCCAAAGTTTGATTATTCCTAGAAAAACTTAAAGTGTGTTTGTTTCATGAGTTTATACTTCAAAAATAAGAATTAAAATTATAGTTGGTGTTTGGTTTATAATTTTTAAAATTAAATTTATTATCTTTTTAATTAAAATTTCTATTTCAATATAATAATTATTTCAATTCTACTATATTGCCAAACATGTAAATACTTTCATAAAAATTCATTACTATTTAAAGTAATTGATTCTCATTTTGATTCCCGTCGATTTTGTGTTTGTTGATGTTGAGGGAATGATCGGATTACTAATTTAATTTACTAGCTCCATTTCGTCTCACATGTAACTCATTCATTATCAAATCATCAGTTTTGGTTTTTTTTTTTTTTTTTTTTTGATTAAACAACAATTTGACACGTCTTACTTGTTATATTACTTATAATCGACGATTGTTAACCACTTTTTAAAAAATAAATGTTACACTCTGCAGATATGTAGTCCACTATTTTGTACTACACAGTACACTACCTTTACTTTACTTTTCATTGTTATGTATTAATTAATTGATTATTAATTTTATTATGTGATCTATATTTTTTTTTTTCTACGCAATTCAAATCTTGAATCTATAGTTCGAATTTATTTATTGGTCAGATAATTGGTTTGGTAATTATAAGATTTTAAATTTAATTCATCGGCGTAGTCTATTTGTGTTCAGTAATTGTTGAGAGTTTTTTCGTAAATTTAAAAGTATAATTAGTATTTTTTGGATTACAAAGAAAACTTATAGCCGTTATTCGAAAGTGTATATTGAGTAAACTCCATTATGTGATTTTGGTTGACAAAAAATCACAAAAAAATAAATTAATCTATATTATTTATAATTGACTGATTTAAATCAAGAACACAATTCAGTTATAATTTTCATAATAATATTTGTGTTGATTTCAAAAGAAAAATAATATTTGTGTTTTGGGAATAGTGAAAATAATAGAAAAAAGTACAAATGAAAAGGAAAATTGTCGTAGGTATGGCGTGGGCCACATCGACTGGGGCCACAGATTTGTAGGCTGTTCAGCAGCGGAGCACTAGAGTTTGACATGCAATCAAGTTGTGTTTGAATAAAATTGTGGGCATACTTATATTGAAAAACATTATTTAATTATGGGTGGATTATCAAACCATTATTTAATTTATTGGTGGAGGATTATCGAAAACATCATTTAATTTTGTTTATGGTGGCCAATACTTTCTTCAGCCTTTCAGAGCGTAAAAGTCATGTTTGTTATTATTATTATAGCTTCAATTCACAATGCTAACTTTATTTCCAAGTAAATTCTAAAATTTTACTTGCCTTCTAATTTAATTGTTGGCAGCCACCAGCCAGGGTGGGTGAAAGGCTGCTATATGTCTATAGAATTTTTAAAAGACTTGAATTGTTACATTGTAAAAGAAAATATATTCCAATTTTTATACCTGGACTAAGATTCATATTACATTGTAAATTTTGATTTTAAAATTTTGTGTTTTGTGTTTAATACGTGAATTTGCAGACTTGTAGTAAACAATTTATAGACATGACATGAAAGTAATAAATGGTTAACTGTAAGTACAAAATATGCCAACTGCAAACACATAAGATGTTAGTTAACATATTATTTGTCTAACATATTATGTACATATAGTTAATAGTTTGTGTCCGTAGTTATCATGTTATGTGTTTGTAAGTGATGTGTTGCATTCATTTGTTTACAGGTATAAATACAGTTAAGTGCAGATATAGAATGTGTCAACCTGGATATAAAATTTGTTATTTTTGAATCAGAATCTACAATACAATACAAGATAGTAGTATAATTTGCTAGAAACACCTTCTTATCTCACCAAATGTCACATTAAATTGGGGTGTCCAACACTTAGGTTATATAACTACTATCTACAACCATCGTATATTATAAGTTAATGTTACGAAACAATGTATGTATGTATGTAGGAATCGATGAGATATCGATGGATATGATGGGCAAGAAACTGACAGTTATCGGAACAGTCGATCCGGTGAGCGTAGTAAGCAAACTGCGCAAGTTTTGGCAAGCGGCCGGCATTGTGTCCGTCGGGCCGGCGAAAGTAGACCCGCCGCCGGAGAAGAAAGAGGAGGCGAAGAAAAAGAGGCGGCGAAGGCGGAGGAGGGGAAGAAGGCGGAGGAGGGAAGAAAGAGGAAGCACCCAAAGAGGAGGCAAAGAAAGAGGAGGGCAAGAAGGAGGAAGCGCCTAAAGAGGAAGGCAAGAAGGAAGAAGGGAAAAAGGAAGAAGGTAAGAAGGAAGGGGAGAAGAAGGCCGAAGCTGCGGCGGTGGTGGTGGCGGCGCCGCCCCATGCTCAGCGCATCCGATGCTTATGATGCCGCCGCAGCTACAACAACCGCATCCGATGATGGGCATGGTGATGCCCCACAGGCCATACTATCCTCCACCCATCAACACATACGGGCAATACTATTATCAGCACCAACCACCACCACCCCAGAGTTCATACTATGTTCAACACAGCATGGAAGAGAATCCTAATTCATGCGTCATCTGCTAAATTACCTCGGATATATCATCGTATCCCATCTAGAAGACCAGAACTTATATGTATATGTATGTATGTATGCATAATGCATTTCGTCTTCGATCAATTTTCACTTTATTGGTGTTGGGTTCTCTTATTAATGCAAACCCGGCCTGCCCAGAAAGCACCAGTTAGCCGATCCGATCCGATCCGAAACTCATGTATATATATCTTAAACCCTGTTTTATTGAGAGACCCGAATAACAATTCCGGGTGATCCGTTTATCTTCTTCCAAATATATATAATTATCATCTTTCATATTATTGCACCATATTATAGCTGAACTACCACATTGATTAAATCCTTGTTAGCATTATTAATTTGGTCATATATATTCAACTTGCAAATTAAATAAATAATTATAATGAGAGTAATAGCTTTAAATATACATTAATAAAGACAAATTAATCTTGTTTTAAATTATAGAGTAAGTGGAAACTGTTACATTTAATTTTCTAGTAGTACCAATTAAACTCTTTGGATTTTAATTATATTAGAACATGAGAAGAATTTGGGTATAACTATTCTTCCCAAAAGGTTGAATCTTCAACCCGACAAAGTATATGGGAAGATATAAATCATGGTAACTCAACTGAACTATAGAGGCTAAGCAAATGCTTATTGCGCACAAGGAGTCTCCCTCACTTTGAGAGGTTGCTCCCACATTGTGGTTGGTGAGACTCGATCCCTAATCATTGTTCTCAAACTTCACCCCTATGACCAATTGAGTTGTCCATGCAGACAATTTGGGTATAACTATGAGTTGAGTTATAACCAGAACGAGGAATTCTAGTAGTACCAAATTGAATTCCCAATGCGTCGAACCAGAGGAATTCTAGCATGTTTTTTGGGAGAATGATCTAGATCGTCATACCCTATATCACAGCTACTAGCTCTAGATTAGCAAAAAAAATCAACAAACTTATAATTAGAGTTATACTCCATAATTAATTTACATGTTATGGTTTTGATTTTTTATTTTTTTTATTTTTTTTTTAGAACATTTTGATATTGTTTAGTTTTTTTTTTTTTTGGTGGGAGATATTGTTTAGTTATGTGTCTCCCATTCTTTCTATAGATACCGCGTTTGTTACTTATAGAATGGGTTTTTCTTTTAATTCTCTCCAAAGATTACTACGTGTTCGGGAACCTCCAACCCCTATCCAACTACCCGAGCTACTATATCCAAATACACATTGTTTGATAACATAAAAATACAAATATCCAAGATATTTACCACATCATTTGTGTGTCATTCGTGAGGATCGGTACTATTAAC
Organism: Ipomoea purpurea; assembly: GCA_009835305.1. Classification (NCBI taxonomy): domain Eukaryota; kingdom Viridiplantae; phylum Streptophyta; class Magnoliopsida; order Solanales; family Convolvulaceae; genus Ipomoea; species Ipomoea purpurea. The sequence continues at coordinate 10,884 of VALG01005782.1, forward strand.
CACAGCTCGGCCTGTGTCCTGGGCCAAGCTACTCATGATCAACATGATCAACACGATCAACACATGTGAAATCTACTCATTCGTCCCATGCCTAGTTGTAAATCCATTTTTTGCTAGACTCGGTTCCCGGATTGGACTTCGCCTCTCCGAGGTGGGGATATCCACCTCCTGAATCCTTTTATGGATAGGTCGGTTCGATCTCAGTCCATGTTCCAACCAGCCGCTTGCGCGGTCATCCTGATCGTCCCAAGAATACCACTGACATAGACACCAGCAAGCGTTACAGGCCAAAAAAACCTAAGTTGGTCACTTGAACAAGTCATCCAACCAATGTAAGTCCAACGAGATTCGAGCGTAGGACCACATCGGCTAGGACCACGTCTCCACCTATGGAATCACACTGAACGATTTACCGAGAGTTCACAGGAGGCTATTACCTGTTCGATTTACTGTTTAGTCGTTGATTAACCCGGCTAGTAGATGTAAATTTATGTAATAGCTTGTATATAGCTTAATTTCTAATGTCAAAATTAGTTGTTGTCGAATTTTATTTAATGTAATTAGATCAGAACGTCTACCTCGGACTCCCGAGTACACCAAGAACAATTTCAGTAGAGACAAAGGAAAATTTGATCCTATGTCAATAGAAGCCAGTCCCTAGATCGCAGAATACTCAATCCCTAGATCGGTGTGCACCTACCCTTAGTTGGTGGAAGTCAGGTCCCAAGGTCGCAATAATTCAATCTTTGGGTTGGTAAAATCTGATCTCTAGATCACAATTAAGCCCGGGACCAGGGCTCGGCACAAGCTTGCACTACAAAGTAGGCAATTAAGCTTGGCTTGATTGGCCATCCTACCACCGGCAAACTTTGATCGATCCCTACATCGAAAGCCCGAGCGAGAGTCTTAGAGGAGAAGTGTCGATTAGTAGATTGGCACAAAATCCTAAGCAAAGACTCATTAGGCATGAAGGAAATTCGAGCAAGAAGAATGATCCTCTAGATTACATATTCATGGTCTCTAGATCGGAAGACAAAATCCGACCACAGGTCGGAATAAGATAGTCCCCTAATCGCAGTAAATTGATCCCTAGATCAGTGGGTAATCCACAAGTCAGTATAAGTCGGTCCCTTAGTCGCAATAAATTGATCCCTAGATTAGTGGGTGATCCGACCTTCCGAGTCGGTAGAAGCGAGTCCCTAGGGATGCTATAAATCTGATCCCTAGATCAGTAACAAATCCTGTCTCTAAATCGGTAGAAGGTGGTCTCTAGACTACGAGATAGGAATCTGATCACTAGATCGGGTTGAAACCTGACCCCAAACGTCAGCACACGACCACAAAAGAGCCGACCCCTAAAAAACATTTGAACTGACCTCGAGCAATTGATGGAGAACCGATTGTATTCCGATCTCAAAACTGAAGCTATAATCGACCCTTGAAGTGATAAAAAGGGGCCATTAGACCACAATAAATTCTTGCTCATATACTGGTCGGGAGGTAAGGGACACAAATATTCCTCATTGTATTTGTCATTGGAATTCACAAACTAATATATAGTTCGCTATGAGATTGTTTTCAAAAAAAAAAATATAAAATTTAACATGAACTTTGATCAATTTAATTAGAAATCACGCACTGGCCATTGATGAAACGACACACCTAATTTACAATATATATTCAAACATATGAGAAACTATGTCTATCTACAAACCTAATAATAGCTAATAAAGTTAGGCCGAACATGAACTAAAAATGTTTGGTGTAATTGTTGGTTGGAAATGAATGGTTCATATTATTTTGATTTTAGTATTTTTTAAATTATTTTTCTACTTTATCCTCTATTATATTATTTAATTTTTCTATAATATCATCGCATTCCGTATGTGCAAACTTTAGTAACGAAATATTCCAAAAACTATTTTATTATTCTTAACTTACTCATTGATTTTTCATAAGGAAGGTCTTATGTTCGAACTTCGTATACTATAAATATGTTAGAGCGTATTAAAAAAAAAAATATATAACAACCAATGTGATTGCTCACTCTCTAGCCAGAGCTCTTGCTCATATACTGGTCGGGAAGTGTGGACACTGATATCCATCATTGTATTCGTGATTGGATTATTTCACAATAATGTTCGCTTTGATGGTTGTTTCACAATATATATATATATATATATATATAATATATATATATATAATATATAATATAAATATATATATATATATATATTATATTAATATAGATATATATATTATATATAATATATATATAATATATAATATATAATAATTTTAAATATATATTCAACACATATAAAAATTATTTCTATCTACACCTAAAAGAACCAATTAAAGTTAGGCCCCTACGTGAACTAAAAAATGTTGGTGAAATTATTTATTGAAATGAATAATTTATATTATTTTTTTTTAATATTTATTATTATTATTTTTACTTTACCCTCTATTATGTCATTTCAGTTTTCCTAAGTACCCTTGCATTTCGTCAGTGTAAACTTTAGGAATGAAATATTCTGTTAACTATTTATTATTCTTAACTTGTTCATTGATTTTCATAAGGTCTTAGGTTCGAACCCCATTCCAACCAAAATTGACATTAATTGTTAAACATATACTATGAATATATTAGAGTGGATCAGTCACTGGCAGGAGCTTCTTGCTCGTATACTGGTAGGGAGGTGTGAGACGTAGATATCCCTCATTATATTGTATTCGTGATTTGATTTCGCAATTATAGTTCGCTTTATGGTTGTTTTCAAAAAAAAAAAATTACAATATAAAATTTAACATGAACTTTGGTCAATTAATTAAAATCACACATTATTGGACATTAATGAAATGGTACACCTAATTTACAATATATATTCAGCATAGATGAGAAACCATGCCTATTATCATTGAGTTTTTGATGAAAAGGATTTGGTTATGTTTTTGAAGGTGCAGTGTGCCATGGCACTAAAATTCAGTGAAGCACAACAGGAGACTATATCAAATCAAGAATTCATTTCTAGCAGATGTGGTCAACAAGAGGAAGCATAACATGTATCATGTCATTAATAGGGTTTTCTGTTGCTAAAATTATGTTTAGGGTACTATGTAGTGAGAGTGTTTCCCTCTAAAATTGTTATTGCACCGTTAATCCAACATTTCTGCCACATGTCATAGTTATGCATGTAGTGAGAGTGTTTCCCTCTAAAACTGTTATTGCACCAGTTAATCCAACATTTCTGCCACATGTCATAGTTATGCATTTTTGAAATATTTATATTTACTTTTTATGAAAAATTTGGTAATCTTGTATTGATAAATTCTGAAATAATAATTTGAACATACACATTGGGCATTCTTGGCCTCCCTAGCAAGTGATTCTATTATAAGTATATCTGTTTATATACTTTCTCAACCTACTGAAACACAAAGAACCAATAACGCCTCCACTGAGACTCAAACTCACAACCTTCCAAATGGAAATTCAACCTGGGTACCATTAGACCACATAGTCTTGGTCCCTAAGGATTTTATTTAAATTTTTATTTATCATTTTCTGTGAATCAAACATGCTATAAAAGTGTAAATGTATTTATTTATATTTTGGTTGATTGCAACAATTTTTTTTCTTTTTATGATTTCTTCAATTGTACTCCTCTTTTGTTTTTTTTTTTTCCATGTATGCTAAATTCCACATGGAAAATCGATCTATGCCTTTTAGTTGTTTATTACTTGAATCATATTTTAAATCGACCGACAGGTATTTGCTTAAAGGTACAATGAAGTATAATTAAACGCATAATTAATTCGTATTATTCTTTTTTTGAATAGTATTGACCCTATTACATTGTAGTATCTGTTCATATACTTTCTCAACCTACTGAAGCCCAACGAGTCAATATCGCCTCCATTGAGGCTCAAACCCATGACCTCCCACTTGGGAGAGTCACTTCATGCCGCTTGACCACAAGGCCTTTGGCTAATTCGTATTATTCAATTCATCGGACTTTTATATATCATGAATTCATCATGTGCACATGCATGCATTTGTTTCTATATTTAGTGACCAGATGACTGTTTAACATCAAACGTCCAAAGAAGTGAGAATCATACATATTATTCTGTATATTTTATTGTAAAAAAAGGAATAAATTAATGCAAGAATGGAAGAATGGAATGAAGATAATGATTAATTGATTTGGGCACGTTTTGGATCGGAGGGCGTTTAGTTCCTCAGCATTTAAGACGTTTGGCGAATTTACTGTTCCAATGTACAACTCCATCAGTCCATAGGCCCTACCGCCCCTACGGCTATACATACATATTGGACTTGTTTGGTTATCAACAAAATTCATTCTATAAAACAAATGTGTTATTAAGGAATGATTTTCATAAATTATACGTATGTTCTTATATGTCTTTTTAAATGTTAGCAGTTAGTTATAAACAGTAATTTTACTAAACATCTATCTACAAACTATGGTCAAAATCGCTAACACAATCAACTATCCACTAACCACTGATTACTAAACAATAACATTGTAATTTAAATTTTCACTAAACCTAGAAATGCATGCGTGAGAGTTTCATATATTTATACACATTAATTTATAAAAATAATTTTATGTAAATGTCTTTATTAGGACTCTGTATTCTAGACACACTAGAAAACATTCTCCCTCACCCTATATTATTAGGAATATTATCATTTACTATTTGTATCTTTGCTGGGACTCTTTGTGTCCCAATAAATAATCCCTTTCATATATACTGTGTCATTTCAAGATATTTAATAACAATTTATTCTTCCAGAATTATTATTATCTTTAAATTTATTGCTCTAATCTAGTATAACATACTTAAAGATCCATGGATACCAACGAATGGACCACCGCCACGGGAGACATTGTGCCGCTACCATCCACCAGTGATGTTGTGTCCTCCTCTTATACCCTCTCAGATATATCCTCTACCCCTCCACCACCAATAAATAACCTCCAAATAGCCCATCACTTTATATTCATTAAACTTACCTCTTCCAATAATTATTTATTCTGAAAAATCCAGTTTGTTCATTTTTCTTCAAGAATCTCAGTGGTTACGTTAATGACACACTTCTGTGTCCAGCTTCATTTGTTTAGGCTCCGGGTGATCTTCTATAGTGGCCAATCATGCGGCTCAAAATTGGGTTCATCAAGATTCATGTGTTTTGTCTATGCTCATATTGTTTTTATCTGATGAGATTATGTATGTTGATGTGGAACATACCACGTCCCGGGCTCTATGGCTAGCTATTGAAACAACTTTTAGGTCTTCCTATCAAGCAAGTTCTTTAAGTCTCCTTAGTCAGTTGCAGTCTTTACACTAAGGAGACCCTAAAACTAGTGAGTATCTTGGCAAAGCCAATGTTTTAAATGGACTACTTACCAAAACTGGCCGTCCAATTGGATTAGATGAACAAAATTTCTATATGTGTAAGGACCATTAACCACCAAGGAACCTATCGGCATTGATCAACTCAATAACTACCTAACTGCACATCAATTTATCTATACGGATGATGTTTTTTTGGATACTCTAGCCTCGCCATCAGCATTTATTTCACAAGGAAGGCCAACCACTAGGAATCTGCAACAGTAGCATTTTACTCAACCTTGTAGCCATGGACGTAGTCGTGGTCGTGGACGCGATCATGGTTATGTTCTAAAGTGTTAGATCTACAACAAACTTGGTCATACTGCTCTGTAGTGTTACCGGAGATACTTAGATACTCCCTATTCCTCAGGCAAATCTAATCTATGCAATGTACGATTTTCCCTAAATAATATATATTATATATTTATATATTATATATTATATATTATATATTGCATATTAGGGCCTTAATTAAGTGGTGCAAGTAGACTAGGCTTATTAAGTGGTCTGGCTGGACTGAATAACTAGAAGTTGTTAGTCCACCAAACTCCGTGCCTAATATAATCCTGGATTGATGGGATACATGATGATTGATGATATAGCACATTCAGTTACGGTACTCATATTACTCAGTAGACACCAATACACCATCTAGGGTTCTGAGTCAGGTATGTGGCAAATAATGGTTAACGGTCTACCGTTAAGAGGCAACACAATAGGAACATTAACTGTGGCTGGAGATCAACACGGCTACGCTTCCTGTCTTATACGAGTTCAGATCTATCGTATATTATTGTTCAGTATAGTTAGCCTATTTAGATCTAACATTCAAGTGATCTACCCGCTGCTCCGTTTTCTCAGAACTGGCTTCCTGATACTAGGCTAAACATCATGCCGCTCTAGACTCCCCTTCTTTGCCACTAGTAATAACCTATACGGGCAACGACACTCTTCGAGTTGGTAATGGTATAGGTTCAAATATTTCTGGTATTGGAAACACTACTATATCCTCTACCTCGCGTTCCCTTTAGTTACAAAATGTTTTACATGTCCCTCGGTAGGTGATTTGGCCTCTCTCTATATTGGGTCCTTAAGTGGGTTTGCCACTTAGATTTATTTGGGTTATCCCTTGGTAACCTCCTTGGTTCCAACCGTTTCCTTGATTCCATCCTTGGTTTCCACTCCCCTCAAAGTTATATCTATTTCCATGGGATTCTTGTTGAAAGTCAATAACCTCAATACAATATAAAGCAAGTGTCATACATCGTTGAGCCTTAGCATCTAGCTTTTCCACCATTTCTTACAATCTTTTGATCTCATGAGTCATAGCTTCCACCCATGATGAATAGAATTCTATCTCTAAACATGAATTGATTTGAAGAATGAATGAAATTAAAGAAGTAAAACAAGAGTATGAATGCAAGGAAAGAAATCAATACCAAAAGAGTACACAATTCAAGCTCCAAATGTAGATTCTCCTCCAATTGGCTAGCAATCTTCAACTTTCTCTTTCTAGGTTTCCTAAGCTAACTCTACAATTTCAGGAAAATTGAATGTGAAAAACTAACTAACTCCTAAATGCTGAAAGTTTCCCCCTTTTATAGTCTTCTTTTTCACGCCTTGAAGAAATCCCGCTCCACGCAGTGTCCCACGTACGTGGAGGTCACTTATGCCTCGACCGCTGATCTGGTTCAGGCCTCTTTCCCACGCACTATCCCACGTGCGTGGGTCTTGTTTGTGGATTTTTCTGCTTCCTCCCCACGTATACTCCCACGCACGTGGATCGGATGCGTGGGGAAGGCTCCTCTCCGTGTCTTCTTCCTTTCTTATTTTGCTTGCCTTTCCTTAAGTACCTGTAAGGAATCCAGTGTATCACTTCTATATCTTGCATGCTTGCACCTTTAGTAAATTGCACTAGTTTTGCCTCATTTCCCATGCAATACAATCTCAAACTGACACATTTATGACTCAAATGTGCTTCTGGAATGGTACAGTTTTGGCACTTATTAAAAGTTTCCACACTTTGAACTTGTTTGTCCTCAAGTAAGAGAAACAACATTTTTTCTAGCGTTAACAAGTGCCAAGAGTGTGACATCGCAGATTTCCTTTCCAAGTGTTGAAATGATTATGACATGTATGAATTTTAAATTAGTGGTATTCTCATGTTAATTATGAAGCAAGTAGAGTAGATCATGCACAACTTTCAATGCATCAATGCTAGGGAGATAATGCACTTAAATGGATAAGAAAGTAAAATGAATCAAAGTTTCAGTGGGGTATTCTCGTCTCATGCACTCTTATTCAAGCAAGCACTTTCAAGTTGGGTTCACCTTCTATTTTGAAAATGCCTTTAAAGCCGAGCCCCCTAGTGGGAATGATTTGCACATCTCAACCAAATGTCCATCCTTATGCGTCAAGGCCCTATACATAAAAGTAAATGAAGGTTTGGTATGGGTCACTCCCCGCCAATTGGCTTAGGCGAGCATCTTTTCTTCTCATCCCCCTAGAATTGTTATCGGGGGACCCGACTTCACATGGAGCTCCATGCTTTTTCGAAGGTCGGCTCTATGGGTGCCCAATTTTTAGAGGATAGTCATCGAGAAGCTAACTGGAGGAAATCGAGGAGACACAATTATTACGTCTCTGTAATCGTTCTGATTCGCAGAACCAGTCAGGAATGGCAGAACCAATCAGGATAGCCAAGGAAAGACGATTTCACAATTTGATTGATTGACTTCGTACCCCTACCTAGCTCCCTATAAATATTAACAAGCAACTAGTCAGAAAAGTGAGGGACTGGTGATAGATACCCCTAGTTGGGCACTCAGCAAGGTACGATATAGGCAGTCGAGCATAGGTGCTTAAGACACTTAGCAGTTCGGAAAGAGAGAGACCCCTATTGCTCTGATGACCGCGCAACACTCAGGCAGCTCATCAGTTGGCTCACTTGGGCGACCAGACTAGGCAGTCGACGTGTCCCAACCGAGTGTGCACTCCAGAGGAGGTTAAGGACAAATTTAGCGGAGATTCTTTCCATGTCTGCCAAGTAACTTCATTTTCTCACATTAGAAAGTTAGTCTAGCAGTTTTAGAAGTTTTCCTATGTTTATTTTAGTTAATTTCTTCTTTCTTGCCTTCTTCAAAGCCCTATTCCTTGTATAAATACCCCCTCGTGATCACATTGTAGGGGATATGATTTTCAATATATTAAGCATTACTATGCTCCAATTATTCTATCACATATTCTCTCTTTTTACTTAGTGTTTTACGATAATAGTGTTGGCCCACCGACCGTCTATTCTTAAGCGTAAAACCAACATAAGTGATAAATTAAAATTGATTATTGAATAAAAATCTAAGATCAAAATTATTATTTTTTACCCCTCATTGTATTTCGAGTTAGATTGTGATGAGTATTATTTAGTACCTAATTAACTTTTAATATCTCAACTTGGTGTAGAATAGATGTATCTTAAAATTATAGGTAAAGGAATTGACCCAATATGCGTGATAGGGGACTCGTGGTTGTGGTGAAGCTGAGAGATGTAAAGTAGGCCATTATTAAAGCCAAAAGAAAAAAAAAAATAAAAATAAACGTAGGCTGGACATTATTCTATATGCTTTTTAATGTTGCGTTGAAATGAATGTATGGGTTTGGTGATTTATAGATTAATAAAAGTCGAAAAATAGCGTAAGCTTTAGGGACAAACATGGATACTCACATCACAGAATTCCCTTGGGCGGCACTAAGACAACGACCCTTCACAAACCACTTTTGATAGGACAGTGGTCGGCCGCATGGGGCATGCATCATATCGCATCCGTCCTTCCAACTTGCTATTTAAAATCATTTCCTTTGCTGACTGGACTGTTACATATTATTATTTGCTAACATATGATTAATGAAACTTAAATACGTGGAAACTTACTTTGTAACGATATTGATTTTTAACCAAAGTTTATGTCTTTTCGAATGAAGAATGAATATATCTCGCCATAGTCGAAGGAATTGTCTTTGAGATGATAAATCTGTAGAGAAACATTAGTAATTTGGTTGCATACTTGATTTAGAACCGTAAATAGTGTATATAGATTATTCTGAATATTATAAATATCGTAAATTATTTAATAAACATAGTCAACTTACATGACATAATTAATGGCTTAATATATAACATATCTACTATCTACTATCTACTATACTAATAAGAGCCCAAGAGAGTTAGGCCTATAATGGGTAGAAAAAATAGTGTCAATTTTTTAATCAAATGAATGACTTAGATCGATCAGATTTTAATTTTTCCTTAAGATTTCCTAATTTATCCTTAATGAATATGATTATCCGTTAACTTTTCGTTAAATATAATCTTTTCCGTTAACTTTTTTGTTAGTTCACCGTTAACTTTACTCATTGATTTCAATAAGAAAGGTCTTAGGTTCGAACCCCATCCCAATCAAAGTTGGCATAATTAGTACTTTATATTTAGTAGCTACAACAAAAATAATACATATGCATATTCATTATCAATAAATTAAAAAAGAGAAATACTTTCATTAGTTATATTGTATTTATTTTTCCAAATATAAAAATTCTTTACATTCAAATTCATCAATTGGTTATATTCGCTACATTATCCCTACAATGTCTTTATTAAAAAAAATTGTTCATTATCAATAATTAATTAAGAAAAATAATTTTATTAGTTATATTGTCTTTATATTTATCGAATGTAAAAATTCTTTACATTCAAATTCATCAATTGATTATATTCACTACATTTTCTTACCCCAAAAGACTGAATCCCCAGCCCTAAGGGCCCCCACCCTGACCCGACAGAATATTCACTACATTTTTATTATCTTTTTTGTGCACTATTTTTAATTAAATATCAAAGTTATAATTACAAAATGATGCTATATATTTATTTACCAAGAATTTTATTAATACCATGATAAAATTTAAAAAAATATAATTAATAAAGTCAATCATATTAACTACTTGAGGATTTGTTGACAAAGAGAATATTCAAATCACACAACAAATTGAAGTGAGAACTACCTCGCAATGTCCTTGTTTGACAATCAGCAGTTAGCGGTTAGCGTTAGCGATTATATTAGCGAATTATATCAACGGTTATAAAAAGTATTTAAAAAAAATTAGCTTTCAGATTAACATGTAAAATGATTTGAGTATACATATATTTAATAATAAATAATAATAATAATAATAATAATTGTTTTAAAAAAATAAATATATATATTCAATTAGCCAATCATATTAACTACTTGAGAATTTATTGAAAAACAAGTATTCAAATCACACAACAAATTGAAGTATAAAACTATCTCGCAATGTTCTTGTTTGGCAATCAGCAGTTATCTCTTCAATATTAGTATATATTTAATATAATAATAATAATGTTTAAAAAATAAAATAATAAAAAAATATAATTAAGCAATCATATTAACTACTTGGAGATTTATTGACAAAACGAGTATTCAAATCACACAACAAATTGAAGTGGGAAACTATCTTGCAATGTTCCTTGTTTGACAATAAGGAGTTTAGCTCTTCATTATTAGTATATATTTAATATTTTATGCCCTAATTTTTTTTTTGTTCTCCCTTATATCCCGTTATTTAGTTTCAACCATACCTATACAATTATTTTATTGACAATTATAATCAATCTTGACTATATTATCTTGCATTTGTAAACTTAGAATTGCATATTTAAATACACAAATATAACATTCAATTATCTATGCAATGAACAATTTCAGTATAATATTGCCTTAATATACTTTAAAGTACTTATTTAAAAGAACAACATTAGGCATTATCTCAATCGTGCAATGCGCGTAAAATACTATCTACTATACTAATAAGAGCCCAAGAGAGTTAGGCCTAAAATGGGTAGAAAATGTGTCCGTCACAGATTTTAATCAAATGAATGGCTCAGATTGATCAGATTTTAATTTTTTTCTTAACATTTACTAAATTTATCCTTAATGAATATGATTTTCCGTTACTTTTCCGTTAAATATTACTTTTCCGTTAATTCTTCTGTTAGTTCACCGTTAACTTATTCATTGATGTCTCAATAAGAAAGGTCTTAAGTTCGAAGTTCGAACCCCATCCCAATCAAAGTTGCATATTTAATACTTTATTTTTACTTTATTAAATTAAATAATAATTTAGTAGTTACAACAATAAATGATACATATGCATTTCGATCTTTAATTTTTTTTTTTTTTGAATGCTCAATCTTTAATTTAGAATTATGTATCTACAATGTTTTTATTCAAAAAATTTATTTATTATCACATAAATTAAATAAGAGAAATAATTTCATTAGTTATTTGTCTTTATTTTTCTCCAATTAAAAAATCTTTACATCAATTCATTCAATTGATTATATTCGCTACATTGTCCTACAATGTCTTTATTAAAAAAAAAATTATTCATTATCAATAAATTAATTAAGAAAATAATTTTATGGTATATTATATTATCTATATTTTTTCCAATTTAAAAATCTTTACATTCAAATTCATTCAATTGATTATATTCATTACATTGGTCTATTATCTTTTCTTTGACACTATTTTTTTAATTAAATATCAAATTTAAACAAAAGTAATGTTTTATATTTATTTATCACCAGTATTTTATTAATACATGGAAAAAATTAAAAAAATATAATTAATAAAGTTAAATAATATATAACTACTTGAGAACATTTGGTTGACAAATAGAGTATTCAAATTACATAACAAATCTGACCAGTGAAAAAAACCTTTTTTATTTCCGTAATTTTTCTTGTTTGCAATCAGTAGTGTTAGCGGTTTAGCGTTAGGAATTATTATTAGCTTATTTTGACCATGAGATGTTATACTATATTATAGCCACGGTGAGTTATGGTAAAAAAGTGATCATATGTATTTGGAATAATAGACATTTAAGCTATTTTAGATTAACATGTTATTAATATTTGATACCTTATTTAAGAGATAATACTTAATATAATTACAGAATAATATAAATTCAACTAATTAAATTATCAACATTATTATTAAACATGGTACCTAAAATTCAAGTATTAGTATAAAAATAATACCAAAAATTTAAATAAAAATGTTTCTTATATCAATAATTTTAAAATACATATTACACTAGACATATATATCATCTATTGTATCAAAAAAATAAGGCGAAATTTAAGCCATCATATTACACTACTTGTTGATCTTAGATTCTTTACTTTTATCATAGAGAGTAAATGAAATTTTTACAACAACACTTTGGTTGGAAATGAAAACTTCCCGCAATATTTTGGTTTGACACTAAAACATTAGCTCTTTATAAGTTTATTTTATTTAAAGTTCATTACATTAATAATGTTATGACATATTTTAAAATATTCTTATGCACTTATAGTTATTATAGATTTCATTCTCAGCTACACTATGAGATGTACAGATTATTGTGATTCAACCAAATAGCAATGTTGTTAACAGGGTTATGTTTATGCTATTATGCATGCAATTATGACTCCCCACAATCGCGGTGACATTACCGTACTTAATCTCTTGCATATCATTAAGTAAGTGCGTATATGTTGACCTATATGAGATGTCGTTTGTCTTATTGCAGTGCGCAAAGGAGGGAAATTATGCTAGATTGTAGCTAAAGATAATCCTGCTATTATCATTACTTTAGAGAATTTTGACTCTCTCATTAAAAAGAATTAACGCTTTTTTCGAATTTATCTAATTACGATCGTCATAATGCGCTGATAACAGAACTAACGTCAATCATTAACTAATTCCATTTCATACAGCAGAGAAACATATCATCAAGAGCACTTGTATCGTATAATTAGTAATAATGTACCTCTTGGTAAAAATACCCAAAGATGTCGATTTTATTGGTCTCGTATTTTTTTTTATATCACAAGCCTAGCGCTGTTGTTTTCATATTTCTTTCTGCTTTTATGTGTATTGTTTCTTATTTTTGCATTTATATTTTTTAATTAAAGATTGTCTTGTTACTGAAAATATATTCATAATACGGCCTCAATCTTTTCTAGTTGTAACAAACCACATAAGAACCATCCGAGTTCTTATCACTGCAAACAGTATATGAGGTAAGATACTTCCATTAACTTTGACCCTTTTTTTAATAAATTTAATAAAATTGGGATTAATCTTAACATAGGTTATACACCGATAGTTATGTATGCCACATTAACGAAAACTTGGCAATTAAAAAAAATTATTATTTTAGTTGGATCGGAGTATGCTTTATGACCAACCATAACCTAATATTTATACTGACAGATTCTACCCTACAAGCTCTCATAAGTTTGTTTGATCGCATTAATATTTACAATATATTGAGAATTGTTTTATTTACAGAGATACTCCTTTAAGTCTACATTTATTCGCGTCAAATTTTGAGATTTTTGTACTAACCATATATCAGCTTCGTATCATATGTACCTATTTCTGTGAAAATTGTCATCTTTTGGTGGTATTGTTTAGTGTGACATTTTTTACTTGATTACTGAAGGGAATAGACGGACCGTCCAAGGTCATCAAATAACGCATATACCACGGTCTGTGCTATGGCTGCATTTCATCTCTCTCTCTACCTCTCTTTCTCTTCTTCTCTTCTATGCTCTATACAACACTATAGTAAAAAAGAAAGAATATTGTGATTAGAATAATTTGGAGACTTAAGTTAATGCTTTTAAGTATATATATTTGAAAATAAATCTCATATCCTATACTTTACGAATTGTGATCCGAGGGTGGTATTTATATCAAGGAATTAGGGTTTTGCATAGAATTGACAAGAATAAGACAGAAATTAAGGTAAATAAATAAATCATATAGATAAATAACTTCTAAAATAACTGCTAGACTAATATTTCTTATGTGATTAGAAAATGATATAATGATATGGATAGTGCGCAAGTACATGGAAAGAATCTCACGTCTAGATTAATATTTTTCCCTTAATAACATTTAGATTAGCATACATGGGTGCTCCAACAACACTTCTCAAGAGTTGAGCGAGAACACGGGTTGTTTCTCGATTATTTTACTGCCTATTATTCTGGATAGACTGCCAGATAGAGGCAAAAGCGTCATTGGCATGAG
>VALG01005785.1:0-11449 GCA_009835305.1 Ipomoea purpurea
CTACACCCGACCTAATATATCACATAACCCGCACCCAACCACTCCCACTTAACTTCAGCACCCCTCTATTCAATATACCATAACTCACCAACTATCCAAAACCCCCCACCGACCTTCCCAATCGTATTCCCAACCTCTAGTCACTACCTACCTCGCATTAACAACATACCAACCACACTACGCCCGGACTCTAACAATATATACCCCTCGCCCAATCCATCACCTCACCACATAATCGCACTCAGCATAACTGACTATATATAATACTGTAATATACATAGACCAATTACCTACGAAACTCGTTACATGAGGACAAGTATGCATTATAATGCAGGACTGTGAGCGATATGATGATACTGTGTACCATTAGCCTGTATGTTGTGTGCTCCGAATGTAGTCGTGTGCAGACAGCTTTGTATGTTCGCAGGATACCACTTCTGTTTAAATTAATAGAGCCTGGGTGAACCCTGATGCTTACATGTAATACGTCTTGTGTGCCATCTGATGATATTCAACTGCTGTGCGTGGCATGTAATTTGCTTGTGTGGCCATTACTTGTCTCCAAGCTCTCTATAACTATTGTTGTCCTCATTCTGAACTCACCCTATACTCAAGTGGACTAGCTATATCTATTATATATCCTACCATTATACATTATAACTACTACATATACTATATATAATAAAATATACTAGTATAGAGGTACTGGCGTGGGGCGGGGGAGTAATCCCATCCCGCCCGCCAAATTCACCAATTGCCCAATCCCATATTTTCTGTCCCCGTCACACCGTCGAGGGGAATGCGCATTCCCGTTTGGTGCCGGTACAATTGACATCCCTAAGTATACAAGTTAAAATGCTCTTGTTTGTTGTGGTCGGTTATTTCTTATCTAATTTAATGCACGAAGTACTTCTTGGACCTTTTTTCGCATATTCAAACACCAAAAATATAACATATTAAATCCACACTACCTAGTCATCTACGTTGACTCCTCTTAACTAGATACTATTCTTCAATTCATTTTCATGCAATGTTAGCATATTATTATGTTGCTATTCCTATTGGCTCATAAATATTTATTTATATTTAATAATGAGATAACATTGCTACTGATCTGCCCAGTTAAGGTACGTTACGGTCAGAGCAGTTCAACTGCTTATCACATTAATAACCCTCTCAGGTTGATGGACCGAGAGTATAATGTTTTTTACATTATTCTGATTTCTGGTCCTCTCGCCCAACCGTTCAGACAACATAAAATAAAGTCTCTCTCATCAGAGTTCTTTAAAGAAAGGACATGGTTGAAGTCTGGCAGGGAGAAACCCAAGTCTCTAGTTCAACGCATTACGCGGACAAACCGCAGGAACAGATATGGTTCAAAGTGAAGCCATTGCATCAGGCTATCGACTGAATCATGTGTTCTGCAAGATTTATGTTTTACAGGGATTAACCTTACTGTGGCTATCGCAGCCTGTTGTCTGAACTATGCCTTTTTCCATACTAGTTACAATGCATGAAGGTTACTATGCTCACCGTATGTACTGTATGATTGCGTTATTACAAATGTATCATGGTCTCGTTGCATATATGCTCACTGTACTGTTTACTTTTATCTGCATATGTACGCAATGGTTTTACATAACTCCTTTAGTGTTTTAATTTCTTATGCAAGAGATTCTGATGCGAAAATTTGCAATTGATGAGTTAGTTACTTCATGAGTTCATACTATGGAAATGCATGTGATCGGCAAAACGGCAGTCTAGTTTACTTAAACTTGTGTTGGGTATGTAGCCGCATCTTTCCTATATTTTCGTACTGTATCTACGTTCGATGTTTTATGGGGTATGCTTAGAAATATCCATTATCGTTCTAAAATGCTATTTGATTCATGAATGATTACGTTTTTGCATGTTTAACTTCCACTAAATGACTAAATCTATGGAAACTCTCAATAAGCCGATGCTAGTTGGAGTTAAGCTTGTGCTGTATTCGTATATAACCTTATGTATGCATGTATATATATAGTCGTTAATGTAACGTATGTGTACTGGACATCACATTACGGCAAATATGCGTCACTGCATATATACGGTAACTTATACTACATAAACAGGCTACATTTTTTTTCTTGTTGGGCTTTCCATTGTCGCGTTTTGTTGTTGCGTTTCGATGTCATAGATATATAGACATTTCGTATGTGCGAATGTTTGATAGTGATGCCATTGGATTCTTGTTGATTGTACGTACTGCTGTATTGGTTACTCATACAAGACATAGCAACGCATGTGATGGTGGTTGCAATGAAGTTTTGGTTACTGCATATGCTCTCACCTATGCCAGTTCTGTTTTATCGCTTCGCATATTCCTGCAGATTAAGAGTTGTTTAAGTTAAATTATGTGTTAAGCTTATGCTATGTGCATTAATTCTTGAGTTCTTGTTAACTAGAATCTGTGGGTTAATTATGGGTTTAGAACCTTCGTCTGCTTAAATTGAGGTGGAAAGGTTTGATCCCACCTATGTCAATGGAGCAAATCATTGTCTTGTTTATGATGTGGATAATTATGTATGTGATATTTTTAGATAATTTTTATTATGATTCGTATCCACTTAATTGGTATCTATTAGATGATTGAATCTTGTTAGTCACAAGAGTGGCCAACAATTATAAAGTTATAATAGGATAAGTCAAATTTTTAGAATAAAAAATTTCATTTACATCATATACGTCTGCTTATTACATGAATATGACCTGATTGTTATCTTTCATTCTTCATTGTATTGGGTAATTGGAAAGTTTATAATTATGACTAGTTTGAGAAGTCGCCCAACAGGCTTGATCAATTATTTCATAATTATTAGCCGATAATAGAGGTGGTTAATTATTTACGATTCCTACAATGTCAATACTTATACTGAAAAACACTGCCACAACACTGTTAGCATACTTATACTACACACAATGTGAATTTATCAACTCCCACTCCGCGACTGCAGCCCCCAGATATTTCCTTACTTAGGCAGGAAACGAATGCCTCCTCTTGCTAACGGAAAGATACCGTCCAACACATTCTTTTTATAATCAAATTGCTCCCTCTTGTTTTTTTTTCGAATATTCACACGTTTCAAGATTACTTTCATCAGACTTCCCACTTTGAAGATCGATCACTTCATGTGACTCTAACCACAAGGTCTACGTACAACCAAATCTAAAAGCCTACTTACTAACTGCCCCTTGCCGTTTCTTCGTCCAGGCGCGTTGCTTTGGAACCCCGGCAACGAATCGCTCTTCTGAAATAATTTTGCCGCGGCTGTTGGATCTGCCTCCGGACCGCTTGGCTAGGCAGAAAATGCGAAGCTCGATGAAAAGATAACTTGTGTTCAATGGAAAATCACACCTATTTTTCGGAAAATGACTTCCCATTTTTTGGGGGAGGTCATTTTCCATTCGTTGGTTCTCCATCAGATGAAGCTCAGCCCAAGATTAACACCAAAGGCAGAAAGGGAAGCTGCACCACTGGAGACCATTGCCATTGTTGAAGGTTCATCCCGTCGCCGCCCGTCAATCTGCCCGTCGCTACTGACCGAAGACAAGAAACCCAGATTCGCGCTGCTCTACCCGGCCACTTCTGCGGTCGATCTACAGCATCGCTGCTGAGGAAGACGAAGGAAGAAACCCAGGTCCACCGCTGCTCTGCTCAGCCATTGCGTCTGGTCAACCAGGTCCGCCGCTGCTTTGCTCAGCCACTACGTCTGGTCACCACCATCGCTACTGGTGGGAAAAAGAAAGAGGGAGACGGAGGTTCAAGGGTTGTGGTTTCACCGCCGAATCTGCTGTCCACACCGTCTCCGGAGAGGGAGATGAGGTGCTGGTCGTTTAAGTGTAGAGAATATGTTTTTTTTTCACTCATTGTTTATCCGAGTAGTAGAGAATATGCTTTCTTTTTTTTCACTCATTGTTTATCCTAGTAGAAAATTTTACAATTTTTTTTCTCTTGTTTTTCTGTTTGCTTTTGAGTTGAAATTTCTGAGCTTTGATTATTTGAATTTGCAGCTTGTATTCTAATGTAATTGTATGTTATTGATATTTCATTAGTGAAACACGCAAACCCATTCAAACTGGAAAGAGGTTACACAATAGGGTCCTATAGGAAAGCTACCACTAAAAGCTCCTATCTAATAGTAAAGACTAGTCAACTATAATAATATCCATAAACAAATAAACCATATATATAACATTACTAACACCCCCTCAAGCACAAGGTTGGAGGGCGAAAACATTGACCTTGTCCCGCAGAGCCTGATACGCGCGGAGCTGGTAGTGGTTTAGTGAAGATGCGGCGAGCTGATCTTTAGTTTGAGACAAACTGACAGAATGAATCCCCAGAAGCGAGCCGCTTGTCCCCGGACGAAGTGATAATCGATTCGAACACTGCTTTGTGGCGGGCCATGAAGCATGAAAAACTGGATTTTGCAGCTAGGTAACAGTGCGCGCCTAGGCTTGTCACAGCCATAGAGTGTGGCTTTGGGGAAAGAGCCCAGAAGTGTACAGACCTCACGTTCACGGAGTAACGAGACACGACCCAAGTGACCTCGGCGACAACATCAGCAAGCCCTTTGTACTCCGGCCTCTGTGGAAGATCTGCCAGTACGCTGCTTGCGGGAGAGCCCATGAAACAAGATTGTCACCCTAAGAACACAGCATAGCCAATAGTAGACTTGCGATCGACGGGACATCCGGGCCCAATCCGAGTCGGTGAAAGGCATGAAGATCGGAAGAGGATGACAACTGATAGACGAGGCCCGTAGTCTTGAGTGCCCTTAATGTACGCAACACTCGCTTGAGTAGAGCCCAGTGGTCGTTCGTAGGAGAATGGCATGAACTGACACAACCTGTTTACCGAGTAGGAGAGATCGGCGCCTGGTAATGGTTAGATACTGGAGAGCCCCTACAATCCGTCCGATACTCGCGATCGGGCTTCTCAAAAGGTGCGTTAAGGAGGGCGTGGCGTTGCGCTTATTCCGCCTGCTGGAGTAGCCAGAGCCTTACAGTCCTCATTCCCACCTCGTGAGTATATCTTTCATATACCGGCCGCTGAGATAAGATAAGCCCAGCAGAAGAACACGTTTCTATCCAGGAAGAAAGTGGGGTACCCCAGACGAATTTAAAGGTTTGTTAAGGTGGCGGAGATAGCATCAGTATCAGCCCATCAATGAAATCTTGTCTCTACGATATGCCAATAAGTAGACCCGGGAGTTGCCTGCTGTATAGTAAAAGAGTGAGACATCGGGTTTTTGGATGCCAAGAAACCGGTAGATGTCAGAAACTCGTGTAAGCGGTTGAACCACGCCCGACGGTGCTTGTTTGAGACCGTACAAGGAACGTGTTGCAAGTGGCAGACGTGCCCCGGATGAGATGGGTCCTCGTAGCCGGGAGGTTGCTTCATGTAAACTGTCTGGGAGAGACGACCATTCAAGAAGGCGTTGTGGACATCAAGCTGTCGCAACACCCATTTGCGTGACACTGCAGAGAAGAACCAAAATACGAACCGTAGTTGGCTTGACTATGGGACTGAAGGTGTCAAAAAGTCTTCCCCAGCGACGCTAATTGAACACCCCCTTTGCCACTAATCGGGCTTTGTAGCGTTCAATGGTCCCATCGCGCTTGCGCCTTGGTTCGGAAGACCCATTTGCAGCCGATAATATTCATATTCGGAGAGCCGGGATGATCTGCCAGGTATTGTTTATGCATAAGGGCATTGAACTCCTGATCCATAGCATCACGCCATTGCGGGTGACCTACAGCCTGGGAGTAGCAAGTGGGGTCCACAGAGGTATTAAGAGCATAGAACTGCTCGTCGTGTCCCCGAGTTTTACCCCTAGTGCGCATGGCATGGTCCTCAACTTCTGTGCGAGTTCTCTTGGTGCGGCCCGGTGGGCGACCCCGTCTTGCACCAGTCTAAGGTGGTGCTTCTATGGCCATGAGGGCCGGCTGCTGTGCAATCGGGGTTCATCTAGAACCAATGGTGTTGATAGGGTTCATCACTACGGGCCCAGCTTCCCAAGGGGGAAGGAGCGGGGGCCGGAGTTGAATCAACATGCACAGGAGTCTGCATAGAAAAAGGGAAAATTGTTTCATCAAAACGCACATGACGGCAGATAAATATCTTTCCCATCGTTAAGTCCATACAGCGGTATCCCCTAAAAGAGACTGGGTAACCTAGGAAGACACAGGTGTAGAACGATATTCGATTTTATGCCGATTATATGGCCTTAAATACGGATAAACATTTACACCCGAAGACACGGAAGAAAGTGTAAGGGGGTGGTGTTTTATATAGACTGGAAGTATGGTGATTCATATGACACCGGCAGGAGAAGGTAACACAATAATTATGATTGCGGTTTCAAAACATCATAATCTCAATATTTGTAAGCGGTGTTGAAGGCTTCTCGCTAATGAAGGCCAACGCTGGGTGTCTCGATCAATGTGTGTTATTCCGGCGTTAACTTTTTACGGCGTTTTCTCATGGGGTATAGGCACACGATTGGTCTGTGTGATTGCCTATGGACTCGGAATTAGTGTGGCAGGCGACTCGCACCTTATACAGATTATTGGCTTTGATTTAGAACGGGAAAACCGTCCGTTCTACCATCTGTTTTTTTTGTGGTTGAACATATATATACTTTTATAGATAATTAATTTTAACCGTAAAGGGGTTTAAAACAGCAAAAACGTTACAGTCGTCTTTATAATAAAACGGATTTTTTTAATATTATAGCTTTTTGAGATTATTGACCCCAATATCTATGACAACAAAGTTCTAAAACTTCAGAAGTTGAGACTATACACTCCGTATATATATATATATGGGATGATTTTCACGTGCTATTTTATTTTGGCATAACAAATTCTGACACGAGCTTTATTTGACGTGACCGGACAGTGTTTAAGAACCCGTGGATTTTAGAGGGTGACCCAGGCGTGATCCAGACTTGTGGGTGACGCTCGTTGGCCGTTAAGAATTATTTAGCATGAGATCCATTGGCCGCCAACATTTACTTTGTAATCACACCCGTTTACCGCGGAGGCCTTTAATGGAGTATTTTCCGTGTATGCAATTCTTCACAAAACTACGTCTTATGAAAATTTAAAAACAAAAAAACGTTGTTTTCGTTAGTGAAACGGTAAACGATAACAAGATAATGTATATATTATATATATTATAGACATCTGACATATTATAAATTTGGAACTTGATCTTATTTGTTATATTACCAATATATTTTATTTATCTATTTGCCCACTTTCGCGAGCACGTGGTCTGACTCCGCCGAGTGTACGGTGTCGGACTGCCCGATCATTGGCAGTCGCGGCGACGCGGGGTGTAGGTGTCAGTGCGCGCGGTGTCCCTTGAATAGTTAATCTAGTATCTTTTGTCCGGTGTCTTTTGTGTGTGGCATGTTTTCTGGCTGGTGGAGTGCCCTGCGACGGTACGGGTGAGCGTGCGGGGCGACGGTGTTGGGCTGTCGGCCCGGTTGTTGAAGAGGCAGGCGGCACTTTTTGCTAGGTTCGCGCTGCCGTGGTGTGGCCGTGACTCCGTGCAGATTTCGTGCAGCAGCAGGGCTCACGGCCACGACCGCCGGAGGTTCCGGCCCGCGTCGGCCCGCAGCGGCGCGACTGTTGCTGTGGTGCCGCACCACGTCCGGAGCCCCCATTCACTAGCACACTGCCAGCGTACATAACCGACCGGGGCGGCTTCCCGGACCTCCATCGCGAACTCGGTCTTCCCTTGATGAAATCCTGTGGCTTGCAGAAGATCTCTAGTTTGGATAGGAGTCACCGGTGCGGTCACGGTGAGAGCCTCGCCATGGCCCGGAATTCGACGAAAACCCCTCAACCACGAGAGGCACCTTTCGTCAAGAGTGAGCCGGAGGCGGCCAGGGACAAAGGCCTTCGACCAGCAGTCTTTGCCTGACAAGATACTCCGACGCCGACATTGCCTTTGCCGGAGCGTCTG
This sequence comes from Ipomoea purpurea, assembly GCA_009835305.1. NCBI lineage: Eukaryota > Viridiplantae > Streptophyta > Magnoliopsida > Solanales > Convolvulaceae > Ipomoea > Ipomoea purpurea. The sequence goes on from VALG01005785.1 coordinate 8,021, forward strand.
AAACCTGACCCGAGCAGATTGAACACCTAGCTTGTGTGGAGGACGCCCATGCGCTGGTTGACTTCAGATGATGGCGGCGCGGTGGTCCGAGTCGGCTGCCTGTGCCGTCGCCAGAAAGATCAAAGAGACAGGATCAGCTGGTCCTGTTGAACCCCAACGCCGCATGCGCCGGTTGACTGTCAGAGATGCCGCTGTGGTGCCGGAAGTCGGCTTCCTGTGCCGTCGCAGGGAAGGAACGCGGTGGACAGAACATGGGCCATCATGTACCTAAAAGGGCCTTGGCCACGTAAGAATGGATTAACTTTGAGTGCCGCCAAAACAATAAATTACGATTGTTAACTTATGGGACAAAGTGATGCGTGACTCGTTAAGGATTCCCGAGTTGTTTGTGGTGGAGGGTGGTGGTAACGGTGTCAAAGGGTTTTCATGGTTAGGTGTGGAGGGAAAAACAGGGTAGGGGGATTTTTTCCAGCCTCGACGCTAAACTGATACAAATTAAACAACGCAAATCACATTCAAACTGGAAAGAGTTACACAATAGAGATCCACATAGAAAAGCTACCACTAAAAGCCTATCTTAATAGTAAAGATATCAACTATAATATAGACATAACAAATAAACGCCATAAATATAACATTACTAACATCATGATGGTTGTGATTTTTTTTTTTAGATTTGTTTTTTCGTACCCATTTTTTTTTTTGGAAGTGAACCAAACACACAAAATAGATTTTCGTGGCCAAACACCAGAAAAGAAAATGTTTTCTAGAAAATGACTCATTTTCCAGGAGAACATTTTCCAGAAGTCATTTTCTTGCTTTCAAACGGACCCTAAAATTATTACACGTTCCGCTATAAGTAACAAATAGTTTATTTCCTCATTAGTATATATTTTCAGTATAATATTACATCTTTTATCTTATTCGATTCGTCTCCACGGGACAAAGACTTTGAGAGTTCTCACATAAGTTTTTGAGAAATACAAAATTATTTACATGTATTGATTTTTAAAATAATAAGTACTTTTAAAATTACAAATATGAATATAGAAGAAATTATGTGGAAAACGATACACCATCCATGATGAAACACAGGGTACGGATCACATAATTTCTATGCTGATAATTAATAATTTTGTTTTAATACTAGTTGTGGAACCAACTTTCTCTTTGCAATCGCATTATTTCGTGTCTTCGCCAATACAAGAAATTATAAGTTCTACAGTACGATATAGAATTATGAACGTTCTACGATATCAGATTTTAACAATCTACGCAGTATAAAAATTATGAAGCCTATAGCTTAGAAATTCACATCCCTACTCCTATTTTTACCATGCACATGATGAACACGTGTACCATCAGCACTAACATATGTGTTGAATTGACATACACTCTAAATTTCTGACAGCCTAACATTCCAACTACTACGTCTTTGACTACGCTGGAACTGGTCACATAATTTTGAGAAAAGAGGGCCAAGTACACCCTAAATTTATCCAACAAGTCACATTAGACCCCTAAACTTTACGAAAAATGTCAATTAACACACTCAAACAATGTCTCAGAGATGAGTCAATACAAACCCAAAAAAAATCGTAACATGACCTGCATTATGTAGTAAGTGATTCAATTCCGGCGACGAATTCCGGCCACGCGCAAATTTATTCGTTACACCGTGCGAATGAATAATCGGTCCGTTCGGTGCGTCTTTCCATCAGTGATACACCCGAGATCGCACACCGCCTCTCTACCGCCAACGACTCCCTGGCCTTCTCCTCCATTGGAGAAGGACGCCAGAATGCTGGCCGTGTTCTCCATCGGAGGGAGACGCAGATCTACCGTCGTCCATCGGACCGCGGCGGTCGCATGGCCAGAAATCTTGGCCGGAAAGGCGAACGTCCGGTCGTGTGGAAGAAGACGAGACCCCCCGCTCGAACGCGGATGTTTCAGGCGAGTCGCGAATTTTGACGCCAGGTGGGCCGGAATTCGGTCGCCGGAAATCAAAATCAAACCTAATATACATGTTCATTTACCAGGTTTTTGGGTTTCATTGACTCACATTAAGTGTTTGAGATTAATTGACATTTTGCACACACACAGGGTCTAATTGACCTTTGGGGGGGTTAATTATGTCTTAAGGCGGGTGTATTTGGAGCCTTTTTTCTTTAATTTTTATGACTAGAATTTTTTTGCAATCCCATTTAAAACGAAAAGCTAAAATACAAACAAACAAAAAAAAAACTGAAAAAAAAAAATCTTCAGAATCGAGAATTACGTCTCACTGTCTCAGCCTTTCCTAAACTCCGCTAAAAAACTATCAGATGTGAGGAAGACAATCCATGCAAACGCTAGCCTCGGAACGGTTCCAATCAACCTTATCGTAAGAATTCTGGAAAGGATGGTGAGGTTGCGCGAGCTAGTTGAGCCGGATCTATTCAGGTAATTTATCCTCAGCTATAATGTGGTTTTATCTGTTTTTGCTTCTTCCCTCTTTGTTTGGGGTTTTTCCAGTCCCATTCAGCGAATAAATGATACCAGTCTCTAACCCAAACATGGAACCCCTATCTCCAATCAAACGAACCAGGTAAAATTGCATGTTAAATCTTTGGCTATATGTAACTTTTGCTTCTCGCAATACTCAGTACTTTGGTTTCATATATAGTGGGATAAATCCTTCACTTCACGAAGATGGCACGTGCGCATTATATCAAATAATAAGAACCATAGGCAATAAGTCTGTAAATTCAATAGCGAAGAAATTATACAGGATCATTTTTATATCTCTTATATTACTATTCTAACTCCCTAACCCTCAATGTGATTATTAGCGGTTAACATAACTATCTTTACAGATATGTAGAGACATGAAAATAAAATTAACATTAGATAGACCTATACGAAACTGTCTGTTCAACTATCCAGCACCTTAGACTTGTACTTTATCTAACTTTCAAACTTATTGAATCAGCGTGCAAAATCTCATTCCCGAGTACCTATTATGCACTTCATAAATACTAATATCGGCCAATCGCACTACTATACTTAAATTAAAAAAAAAACTGCAATGGATGAAAGCAAGTCCTCCCCTTGGATATCATATTCCAAAAGATTGATATCACAAGCAGCGAAAGCTGACTTGGCCAAATTCTCGATTTAAGTCGTTTTGTTATAATACATCGATTATATAATCTCCAATAATATTGGAAGTTTCTAAATTGTATTTATTGTTGAAAACTTATATAAGAAAAGAGCAAATGGGAGATTAGCATTTTAACTTAGAGTTGTCCTTTCGCACTATTGAGCGCAAAAAAATATGAAGATAGATATGGGTTTAAAGGGTGGAGGCAGGTTTAAGTGCACTCAAGAAAGAATTTGAAGCTAATAAGGTGGTTGTAAATTCCGTTGCGCATAAAAAGATGAAGAGTG
>VALG01005796.1:0-13967 GCA_009835305.1 Ipomoea purpurea
TGAACAGCCTTCCCGAAAAACCCGCGCGCTCAATCACTCCACGCCTCTCCATTGCACTACCCATCTTCAATCCAAGCTCAAAATTCAACACTATTACGTGCGAGAGGTTTACAATTCCAGCGATTGTTTTATGATGTCTAAGTGGTTAAGTGCTAAAATGGCTAAGTGTCCAAGTATTCACAAGTATATGGCTAAGTGTCCAAGTAGCGGACTTATGCTAAAATGGCTAAGTGTCCAAGTAGTGCCGCCAAGTACTTAGACACGTTTCACTCGAACTTCGTTGGTGGACGGTGCCTAAGTTGCGGACGAAGGTGGGTACGAGGTGCCTATGTTGCGTAAGTTGCGGACTTACGAGGTGCCGTACTGCGGGTGCACGTTGCCTGTTGCGTACTAATGCGGCACGTTGGTGCAGTTGCGGATGTAGCCTAAGTCCGCAAGTTGCGGACTCATGCGGAAAGATGGTGCAACTTGGTGCGCAAGTTGCGGAATGATGGTGCCAAAGTTGCGGACTTATGCGTAACGAGGGTGCCAAGTTGCGGACAGTTGCGGAATGAGGTGTTCAAGTTGCGGACTTATGCGGAACGAGGGTGCCTAAGTTGCGGACTTATGCGGAAAGAGGGTGCCTAAGTTGCGCACTTATGCGGAAAGATGGTGCCTATGTTTCGGACTTATGCGGAAAGATGGTGCCTATGTATCGGACCTATGACGAAAGATGGTGCCTATGTATCGGACTTATGCGGCTAAGTTGCGGACTTATGCGGAACAATGGTGCCCAAGTTGCGGACTAATGCGGAACGAGGGTTCCAAAGTTGCGGACTTATGCGGAACGAGGGTGCCCGAGTTGCGGACATTTGCGTACTTATGCGGAACGTGGGTGCCTTAGTTGCGGAAATTTGTGGTACGAGGGTGCCCATGTTGCGGACTTATGCGGAACGAGGGCGCCTAGGTTGCGGAAAGTTGCGTGGGTGCCCAAGTTGCGGAAAGTTGGGGTACGTGGGTGCCCAAGTTGCGGAAAGTTGGGTACGTGGGTGCCCAAGTTGCGGAAAGTTGCGGTACGTGGGTGCCCAAGTTGCGGACTTATGCGGAACGAGGGCAGCCAAGTAGCGCACAGGCGGAACGAGTGTGGCAAGGTTGCGGAAAGTTGCGGAGTTATGCGGAATTTGCGGACTTATGCGGAACGAGGGCGCCCAGGTTGCGGAAAGTTGCGGAACGAGGGCGCCCAGGTTGCGGAATGCGGAACGAGGGCGCCCAGGTTGCGGAAAGTTGCGGAAAGTTGGGGTACGAGGTGCCCAAGTTGCGGAAAGTTGGGGTACGTGGGTGCCAAGTTGCGGAAAGTTGGGGTACGTGGGTGCCCAAGTTGCGGAAAGTTGCGGTACGTGGGTGCCCAAGTTGCGGACTTATGCGGAACGAGGGCAGCCAAGTAGCGCACAGTTGCGGAACGAGTGCGGCGAGGTTGCGGAAAGTTGCGGACTTATGCGGAACGAGGGCGCCCAGGTTGCGGACTTATGCGGAACGAGGGCGCCCAGGTTGCGGAAAGTTGCGGAAAGTTGGGGTACGGGGTGCCCAAGTTGCGGAAAGTTGGGGTACGTGGGTGCCCAAGTTGCGGAAAGTTGGGGTACGAAGTTGCGGTACGTGGGTGCCCAAGTTGCGGACTTATGCGGAACGAGGGCAGCCAAGTAGCGCACAGTCGCGGAACGAGTGTGGCGAGGTTGCGGAAAGTTGCGGACTTATGCGGAACGAGGGCGCCCAGGTTGCGGAAAGTTGCGGAACGAGGGCGCCCAGGTTGCGGAAAGTTGCGGAACGAGGGTTTGCGGAAAGTTGCGGAACGAGGGTGCCCAAGTTGCGGAAAGTTGGGGTACGAGGGTGCCCAAGTTGCGGAAAGTTGGGGTACGGGGTGCCCAAGTTGCGGAAAGTTGGGGTACGTGGGTGCCCAAGTTGCGGACTTATGCGGAACGAGGTGCCCAGGTTGCGGAAAGTTGCGGAGTTGCGGAGCGGAACGAGGGCAGGTTGCGGAAAGTTGCGGGACGAGGGTGCCCAGGTTGCGGAAAGTTGCGGAACGAGGGTGCCCAGGTTGCGGACTTATGCGGAAGGAGGGCGCCCAGGTTGCGGAAAGTTGCGGTACGAGGGTGCCCAAGTTGCGGACCGGAACGAGTGCCAAGTAGCGCACAGTTGCGGAACGAGTGGGAGGTTGCGGAAAGTTTGCGGAACGAGAGGGGCCCAGGTTGCGGAAAGTTGCGGAACGAGGGCGCCCAGGTTGCGGAAAGTTGCGGAAAGTTGCGGTACGTGGGTGCCCAAGTTGCGGAAAGTTGGGGTACGTGGGTGCCCAAGTTGCGGAAAGTTGGGGTAAACGTGGGTGCCCAAGTTGCGGAAAGCTTGGGTACGTGGGTGCCCAAGTTGCCGGAACGAGGGCAGGCCAGGGTGGCGCACAGTCGCGGAAAGCCGATGTGGGCGAGGTGCGGAAAGTGCGGACTCAAGTGCGGAATTAATGGTTGGGCAAATTAAGGAAAATGTGAAAATTATTTTATTAAAAAATAGTTAGCAGTCCGACAGGCGGACGAACTACGACCCAATAAAATCCAAAATCTCCACCTTCAAAATGGGTTGATATATGGCCCTTCATTTGGGGTAGGGTCCCGCCCAGTGTTCACACAATTATATACCGGCCAATACCCCTACTGGCTAGGCTAAGATTTAAGCCTTGCTATACTACACGGTCATGAATGCTACTCCACTATACATATAGTTAGGATCCAGCCCAAACTCCATTTATTTTGTTACATATATACCCATTTAATATGTTAAATTAATCTTGATCCATCTCAAATCATTTTCTTGATTCGATGGAAAAAAGAAAAGGTATGTGGAAAATTTAGTGGTGGAAGGTGAAGCAGTACTTTCGAAATGACAAAAGAAAAATATTTAGATCGGAGCTTCGGCAACAAACGGACTTCATTTCTTTCTCTCATTCAGTGTGCATGATGAGACTTTTATCTCCCAATACGGCTCCTAAGTGATAAAAGAAGATGGATTTTTAAGTAAGAATCAAATCTTAAGTAAAACTACGCGGCTAAATAACTAAACATCAATGACTGGATTTCAATGGTTGCAAAGTAATATGAGAAAATGATGGATGTTTGTAATTTTCTTAAGTGTATCCTGCATCAAGTACAAGTGTGATCCCTTGCACTATTTACACCTTGTAACATTTAAGAGCATCCTCAATAGTAATGAGTTTTTTTGTGATTTTTGAGGTGCCAAACTAGGGAAGATGAAGAATAAGGAAATAGGATGGAATATCTGCCAAAAATCTACTAGGAAGTCTCTGGCGTTTTCTTGTTCTCACTATTGGGGGCCAACAAAAAAAACTACAATAGCAGGAGATAAAAAACAAGATAAAAAACCACCCCAACCACCAATTTGTTTAAAAACCCCAGATCTAGTGTTTTAAGCTATTCCAAAAATTCAAGGTAAAGCCTATTAGTGGATGGCCCTTGTGCTCAAATTAAGGAAGCTTAGAGCAAAATATTAAAGGAGGTTGTCAGCAAGCTAGGTTCCACCAAAGACCTCCAGCATGGTAACACACCACCCCCACCCAAACAGCCACTTAGCTTATCTTGTATAATATAGAGGGCATGAAGCTCAACTTAATGCATGAGAAGTCGCGTAGTGGGGAACACGTGTGGCAAGAATGAAACCTAGCCAATGACGTATACATTTGTCAATCCATTCCGAAAGACCCCTCCTACAACACTCAGATTAAGCACCTTTATTCCTTTTGAGATATTTATGCTCTTGGACATAATATTCTCTAAACTTGGTTGATGTTCTAGTCCCTAATGTCTAATCCAATACATAGTTTTAGTATTATTTGGACTTTCCTAACCCCCGGTCCTTTGAAATGAAGATATATATAATAGAGAGTATTTGAGGCTAGGACTTGATTTAGCCAACATATATAAGTTAGAAATAAAATGTCTCGTTTAACAATTCAAATGAAGAAAAAATATATATCATACAAAATTGTAAATCTTCTTATTCCGCATACAATTAGCTCATATACAACTATTGAGTCTAAAAGATACCTATTACATACATTATTACAGAATATGAAAAAGTGGCCTAAAAAATTTTTTTTTTTTTTTTTTGAAATGTAAATAAGGTGCCTCATTTGATATACGTAATCATTTTAAAGAGTTATAAAACAAAGTTATACTGCGACATGAGAATATTTAACTTGATGGGCGGCCGTATGGATCTACCATGATATACTTACATATACCGATTCTATAAGGCCAATAATGTTACGCCCTTAACTGGAAAAAAAAAATGTCAATATACTGTTTCTAAATGATAGTTCATAGTATTTTGGATTTTAGTATTTTTAATGATTTTTCCTTATTTACCTTTTTTTATATTGATTTTATATTCCTTAATAACCTTAAATTCCGTTAGTATAGAACTTTATTAACGGAATATTCCGTTATACTATTTATTATTCTTAACTTAGCTCATTAATTGTCTATAACAGAAAAGGTCTTAGGTTCGAATTTTCAATTTCAATTAGAGTTAGCATATTGTTAGCATATCACTACGAATATGTTAAAATGTATTAAAAAATAAAATATAAAGTTAACATAAACTTTTTGGTAAATATAGTCTGATAAAACATAGCATTCAATGAAATTATAATCAAGAACTGTTGATAATCATGTTGATTTTCTTTCCGTATTAAAAAAAATAAATAAATTTAAGTTGCGTTTTTTTTTTCCTCGTTTGAATCTAATCTTCTTTTGATTATTGACGACAAAACTTAATATTTCAATTATGGCTTTTATCAATGCATGAAAACTTCTAAAGAAGTAAGTTAAGTTAATTTTTTTACTATATTATTATAATAATATCTATTGTAACCTTATATTTTTGAATTATTTATTATCATCATCTATTGACAACAATTGTCATTGACAAACTCTCAAAACAATTTGTCTCAATAACAAGATGGAACATATTTCATTATTGTTGGATGAAAAGTATGGACCCACTTTATTCAATCGTTATGCTGTGGAACTTGTCCACCTTTTGCAATGGACACAGTTTTATGTTCATAATTACTAACTAATATGTTCATAATTATAGAAGCTATATATTCCTAATTTTTGAACTTTCATATTCATAATTATTGAACTCTATATTCACAATTACAGAACTCTATGTTCATAATTATGAACATATGTTCATAAATTATAAAGCTATATATTCATAATTTTTTAACTTCATATTACAATTATTGAATCTCTATATTCTAATTATAAACTATATGTTCATAATTATGTTCACAACTCTATGTTCATGATTTATAAGACTTTTGTTCCATAAATTTTGAACCTATGTAATTCATAATTATGAAATAGTTTTGGAAGGCCGTGTCCCATTTGTCCACCTTTGCAAGGTGGAACACGGTTCCACATCATAATTTTTCGCGCCACTTTATTGGCTCTTATTAGCTTTAAATTAAAAAAATAAATTAGTAGGCTAAACCAAAAAATAATATATATGCATTTAATCATTTAAGAAGTAAGATGTCAACAAACCATGAAACATGTAGGTGAAAACTACCACTAACAAATATCAACATCTGGCTTGTAAGATAAATAGTTCATAGCAGAACTAGATATTGAGTCATATACACAACAAAACAGATCTAAAACTTCATACACGCATAATCTCAATGGCATGATGAATCCCTTTATAATAGGCTACAAATAAAATCATTGCACATGACACCTAACATAACCCAAAAAAAAAAAAAAAAAAAAAAAACAACCCATGTAACCGAAGATGAAAACCAATGAACAATGCTACCTAAAAGAGAATAGAAAAATTTAAACCAAAAATAGTATTTATTTAGATTATGCGGCTTTTAAGACTTAGCTACTTAGAATTAACGTTATTCAGCAAAGTTGCAAACATTTATTGTCGTGACAGTCATATATAATCAATCTCTCATATATTATCATGCATTTATATACTTTAAATTACCGATTTAAATAAACAAATTCAACATTTATTTTACCTATGCATGAACATCTTTATATAATATTGCATTGATATAGCTTTGAAATACTTATTTAAAAATAAGTATTTGGGCATTATCTCTATTTCGCTGCCAAAGTGCGTAGAAAAACTTAAGTAGTGATAATAGAAAATAGTTATAAAATAAGTTCCAAAATATGTGACATGTTCGCTTAATTATCTAGAAATGATTTAATTTCCAAGAATTAATCCATTAATTAATTGGATATTTTAAAAAATTTAACATTTATTTATACGTTATTTTATTGATTATTGATTTTGTTTTAAATTTAGTAATTAGCTAAAAAAAAAAAAAATCTGTTTGGAGGTAGGCATCAATTATGGGGAACATGTAAAACTCAAACATGAACTATAAATATAAATGAAAAGTCTAGATTTAATTACAATCTAGTTGGTAAATATATTTGAATAACATTAAGTAATTATACAATGTTCAATTATGTCAAATTATTATATTTTTATTATTAGGAAATGCACTAAATATTAAATTTTACACTTTTACCTCATAATTAATACTTCCCACGTTATAGCACGGAAGGCTGTTTCTGATTCACGTTGCGGGGAGTGGCTAGATGTTTCCTCCCCTGTGTGCATTCAATTTTTATCAAAAAAAAAAATAATTAAATTTTACACTTTTACCTCATAATTAATACTTCCCAAAAAGATTTATTAACAGAAGATTAAATATAAAAAAAAAAATTAATAATTAAAGAATCAATTATGTACAAATTAAAACTAATGGGTACCCCACTTATGTAATTTGGAAAATATTTTATGGAGAAATAATTTTTACAGAAAATGAACTAATATATTTTTTAAACAAAGACTCCCATTAATTTTCTAGCTGTTAAGATAAAATTAAGAAAATTAAAACAATTTTATGTTGATGAGCTATAGAGTTCCCTAAGCAAACTGAACACATATTTGTCATATAATAAATACATACACCATCAGATATGAATAATCAATAAATAACTAATCGCCACAATAATCACTAGGCTGGATCGAATCATGCAACACCACCTAATAAGGAGTGACATAGATAGATGAATGGTATGACCGAGATGGGATTCCGGCCTGTAGCTCAAGTCAATTATAAGTATAGTGGTATGTCTGGGACTGTCAATAGCGCAGCATGTAGGTGCCTCAGTGAAGCTACCACTAAGTGTAAAAGTGTACCATCTGACCGCAGCCCAAAGGAACGTATGAACAGCAGCTCATCAACTAGAAACGTTTGAATCGCAACCAACGGTGGGACCCAGCAGCCCGAGAGCGTAGAAATTCTGCAGCAACACCAGCTTCTGAACGCAGCATCAGATAACCCAATCTCCGATCGCGAACGAATTGGGGTATCATGCACACATAACACATAACAAGCCAATGCAACCCACATTACACCATCCTGGAAAGGGGAGAAAGCGTATAACAAGCTAATGCGTGATCCTATCACATAATAAGAAGTAGTCTAAGGGTTCATACTTCTCTCCACATATAGGTCAACGGGAAAATACCAATATCAACTAATATAGCAATAATATAAGCACTCATAAACCTACGAACGGATACACGCGGAAATATCCAAAACTAGACACGAAACCGATACAAGGATCGGGAATACATCAAAAACATCAAAAGCAAAGGGGCAAATTTCCAGCTGTAGCCGGTGGGTGGGGGCAGACAAGGTAAGTACATGTATCGGCAGCAGGAAATAAGCAAGAGGCAGCTGCGCCGCGGAATAGCCGCCATAAAAAATACATAGGAGAAAAATAACTTATTCTGGCCCTGCGGTAGGTGGCGGGTACCCTACCCCCACCGTACCCCCCACTTGACTCTTTTCATACAAAAATGCACCGGGAAACCTTTGTGGAACCCCGAAACCATGCTAAACTTTTTAACGTAAATTGATAACAACTCGTAACAATTAACGGATCAAATACAAACACACAACCTTATCATGCTTATAGAATATTTATGGTAAGTATTTATGAACCAAATGTACTTTAGATCCCCTTAGATTTTTTTTTAAGTCTTTTAGTAACAAGCATCATAATCAAGAATAATGAAATCAAGAAAGGAATCTACCATAAGAAAAAATTAATTCTGGGAAATTAATTTGGTCATACAAGTTATTCAGTCCGTGAAATATGAATAAACAATAGTGTTGCAAGAATGACTAGATGAAACCTTAACGGCGAAATGGTAGAAGTAGTCCTTACTCTAACGTCAACAACCAGAAAGATCGAATTTACCAGGGACTATAATTTTTATAAAGATTATTCGAGGAGCACAATGTGAAAAGGAGCCATGATGAAGAAAAGAAAGAGCACAATGGTGCTAAGGAGCATGAGTGTGCTGAAAAGAGTAACAGGTGTACTAGAGAGCATTGAAGTGTCCGAGGAGCACAAGTGTGCCGAAAGAGCACAATGTGTCCGAAGGAGTACGAAATGTGTTGAAAGAGCACAATGTGTCCAAAGGAGCATCAATGCAACCTAAGGAGCACAATGCGAAAGGAGCACAATGTGTCAAAGAGCACAATGTCGTCTAAAAATCACAATGTATCGAAAGAAGCACAATGTCAAGTCAGAAGCACGATGTTCAAGTCAAAGGAGCACAATGTGGCAAAAGAGCAAGATGATCAGAAATTTGATAAATTCGAAGGAATTTATTCTAAGTCTACCCACATGCCACAAGAATCCAAAATTGCCTGAAAGACATTTGATCAGAACGGAAAAATATTTATGAAGGCATGAATATAAAACTTATCCTAGAAATAAATTCTATCAGATGAATTTATTTCAAAGATTGTTGGATATTCAAATTGACAATTAAAGTAATATTTTAAAGAAACACTAGAAAAATCAAGTTGTGATAAAAATTTACTTTTGTCAGGCAATTGACAAATCAAATCAAAATTGAAGATCTACTACTGTCAACAATATCAGCTATGAGATTCAAAATTTCAAATATCAAATTATCCCACTCCAACGGATATATTTGATTATCTATAAAAGCCATGAAGACTTGAAGATACAACAGAGGAATGAACAAAATACAATCAAAAATTCAAAAGTGCTAAGTCTCAAAATATCTTAAGAGACTTAGTCTGAATAGTCCTCAAAATTAGTTGGAGAGAGAAATACAATCTTGTATTTGTAATTGTAAAAAGATATGCTGTGTGCAAAATACTCTAGTGAGTGTAGCTGTGCAAAACACTCGTGGTGCTAAGTGTAGCTGTGTGCAAGACACTTAGTTGGCGTTGAGTATAGCGTGTGCGAAATAATCGAGAATGGTGTAGCTTGTGTGCGAGACACTCAAAGTTGGTGTGCTGTGTCAAGACATCCCGAAGAAGTGCTTTGTGTATGCACTTATTCACTATTGTAACTGTGTGGTGAAAATAGTGAATTTCTCTATAAATGAATGAGAAAGTGGACTAGGGATTAGCCATTCCGCAACTTACTATATTTGATCCTTCATTTTAAATAGCCGCACTTAACATTATTTGCTATATCTATTATCTCATCCCGAATAACCCGATTTTACTATTCACAGTTTATCTTATCATCCGGTTAGTATGTTCTCAAGCTCAAATATTGAGATATTCTAAGCAAGTTGGACGTGTTGCATGTAACTATTCGTCACAGCGGACGAGTGATAAACGATATTTATTTGGCCATCTTGAATATTGTTATTATTATTTGATGCACCATCTCTTTTAATATTCAAGATATATCTTGTCACCTTACATATCAACATAGTTTCTTGTACCTAGCTTATAACATGCCATTTAATTTATTGATTGGGCATAACTCTTTATTTACTATTATTCGCCTGTGCAGTACATACTTGCTCTAACTTACTTGTTACTTAGAGTAAGTTACAAAGAGTTATTTATGCAAAAAGCTTGAAAGTCTTTCAACCCCCCCCCCCCTCCGTAGACTTTCACCACCCTATCGGGACCAACAATTGGTATCAGAGCAGGGTGCCTATTGAGTCAAAATTTGTCTCTAAATCGTATCAAGACAGTTGTCTACTTTGAGTCAAATTTGACTGCTAGACAGATCTCGAAAAATCAAGATGATGAAAGAGACAATGCTCTTGCCCAAAAATATTTGTTTCCTTAGAAAATTTGATGATTGGAAAATTCGCATGCAGGTACATTTATTCCGCATTACACGATGAAATGTGGAAGTAGTTACAGTGGTCCTATTGAGATTTACAAGTCAACTTCATCCGTACAAACAAGTGACACTCACAGTACTTCCAAACAAAGTGGAATGGACTCGTGAAGATAGAAACGAAATAACTTGGACAATATTGCAAGGAATATTTTGTTTAAATCTATCGATGACCGATATTTCAAAGGTTCGAAAGTGTCAATCCGCGAAGGAAGTTGGGGGAAACGCTCTTCAAATTGGTGAAGGAGATGAACAAGAAAGGATAATAAACTCACTATAGCATTAAAGAAATTCGAGGATTTCAAAAATGCTAAACGGCGAGAATATTACCGACATGGAAACAAGATTTGCCAAAATCTTAGGAGGATTAATGACTTGGAAAGATATTAATCAAAAAGAATTCACTCAAAATTCTACGTGGTCTACCATCTACATGGGACATGAAGGTCACGGCCATGAGAGATCATAGGGGATCTAAAAACCTATCAACCGATAAGCTCTTTAGTGATCTAAAAGCTTATGAATCAGATTCAAGAGGAAGATCATGAAGAAAAGACAACGCGCTTATAGCCGAGCAACCATCAACCTCAAGGTCAGTACAAAATGTTGAATTATTCCTAATGATCAATTTGCTCTCTTTGTCAAAAATTCAGGAAATTCATGAAGAGAAGCAACTACAAGAAAATCACAAGGGAAATCGTGAATACAACAAAGAATTCGAAGAAAGAAATTATTGAGGAAGATTCAATTTGTGTTACAACTTGTAGAAAACCGGGACACTTTTTGCAGCAAGTTGTCCATACCCAAGGTAAGCAAAAAGTCATACAACAAATGTTACTAATCTCAACAGAAGAATTCAAGCCCAAAGATAAGAAGATTAAAGAAAGAGAAAAGCATTATCAGTGACCCACTTGAAAATAAGTGAGTCAGAAGAATCTTCAAGTGATGAAAGTGACACTCAAAGGATGACAATGCAAATGTTTTGCATGAGCATCTCCAACAACACATCACACGAGACATGTGTCTTATGGCTAATGGACCATGAAGAAAATGAGGTAACATCTAAATCTTATGACTCTGTTAATTCTTCATTTTCTAGAGAGTCTTCTTTCACTTAATGGAAGAATGTCAAACCGTAATGGACACTCCTCTCAACTCAAAGAGCGCATAATCATCTGATTCTTGAAAAGATCAATTAAATGAAAAATTGCAAAAGCTCTACTTGAAGTGAAAGACTTGAAAGATAAAATTATTTGTCTTCAAGAAGAGTGTAAATCAAGGGAAGTGAGAGAACACAACCTTAGAGAGGTTATAGCAACATTTACATATCATCCAAAATAATGGACAAAATGGTAAATATGCAAAACCTCAAGTGATAAACCGGACTTAGTTATGATCCATCGTGTTCTCAGCCTCCGAGAAATTGACCAATTCTACGTACTGCTTTAATAATAAAGATTCATGTAGATAAAATTTGTAAAGGTCAGGATAGCCAGTGAGAAAGGAATTGGTTTACACAAACTAAGTCAAGTTAAACCTGTGGATAAACTCAAGAAACAATTTTAGTCCAACATATAAAAAGACAAAAGTTTGGTTCATAAATGGAATACCCAATGAGTCTAGTGCACAAAGTCTCAATAGGAAAATGAAAGAAATCCAAGATTGAGCACGGGAGAATTTATCCTCTAGACAAGATTGGTTTTTGATGATATTAAACATGGACTAAGTCCAGATTTAATGCCTTTCTAGGCTCAAAACAATCCTTCTTCCCACGTGCCAAGATGAGTCAATTTTCAAAACGGCCACAAAAAATGTTTTCAAAAATTTAAATTATGATATAATGATTTATGGTTACCAATCACCTAAATTAGATCAGTGAGTACAAGGTGGATTTGGGTACCAAAATGACTAACACCTCAAGGACCAAGTCAAGTTGGGTACCTAAAAATGTTTAATTCATTTGCAGGAAGTTTGGTACTTCGATAGTGGATTTCTAGACACATGACTGGAAATAAATCAAGTCTTTGTGAATCTTAAATATGAATGACAAAAGTCGTATTCGGTGGAATGAACGATACGAATAACAAAAGATCGGTACAATATTTCGAAATGGTTGAAAAATCGAAGATGTATCCTTTGTTGAAGGTCTAAAATTCAACTTGTTAGTACAAGTCAATTTTGTGACAAAGGATATCTAGTAAGTTCTTCAAAGAGAAGTGCCAAGTGAAGAATAATTTCACGGGAGAACGTTGTTCCCGAAGGAATAAGAAAGAAGAATATGTATGTTTGTGGATTGGAAACAACAAAGAATCAGTATGTCTACAGCAACAACTCAACACGCACAGGGTTGGAATGGCAACAAGAGTTGATCATCTTAACTTCAAACTATCAACAGCTAGCAGAAACAAATTAGTTGAAGGTCTACCCGACATTGTCTACAAGAAAGATCAAATATGTGATGCTTGCCAAAGAGGAAAGCAAGTCAAGTCATCTTTCAAATCCAAAGCTCAAGAATCTACAAGACCGCTAAGTCTACTAAACATGGATCTATTTGGTCAGTAGACCCAGCAAGTTAAGTGGTAAGAAATATACACTAGTTGTTGCTTGATGATTTCCAGGTACACATGGACAATATTTCTCAAAAAGAAAATGAAGTGGAGCAAAAGTTGCAGAGCTACTGAAGCTACTTCAAAACGAGAAAGACTTGAAAATTGCAAAAATCCGAACGGATCGTGGAACTGAGTTCGGAATCAAGTGATTGAAGCCTATTGCAATTCCCAAGGAATTCTACATCACTATCTGCTGAACGCGACACCTCAACAAAACGGTGTAAGCCGAAAGAGAAAATAGAACGCTAAAAGAAGCCGCACGAGTGATTGATTACGTCAGCGAGTAACCTAAAAGATATTGGGCTGAAGCAATCAACACCGCTTGCTACACACAAAATCGAAGCTTGATACACAAGTCTTACAATAAGACTCGTACGAATTATGGAAAGGGAGAAAACCTAAATCAACTATTTCCATACTTTTGGTATCAAATGTTTTATTCCTCAATAATGGAAAAACATATCTAAAGACTTTTGATGAGCGTGCAGATGAAGGAATATTTTTGGATATTCATCTACCAGTAAAGCATTCAGGTATTGAACAAGAAATCAATGGTGGTAGAAGAACAATTCATGTCACATTTGATGAAGCTCAAAGAAGGAACCAGAGCAACAAAAATGATCAGGAGATTTGTCAAGTTGAAAAATCATTTAATGATACTGACATATCTCTTAAGATCAATTGTACAGGGTAGGAGCAATTGGACATTGATTGCAATAGTGAAGGACACGTGGAAGTCAATGAAGATGCACACGTGGAAAATCAAATCTCAAGTCAATACACAAAATTGGAGATCAATCTGATGAGCAAAATGTGTCTACCTCCAATTACCACTGAACAAGGAAACGTGGAAGCCCATGCAATCTACAACCTGACTTGAGATGGCTCAAAAATCACCCTCCAGAGCTAGTAATTGGAGATCCACGAGAAGGAGTAAAACAAGGTCCTCAAATATAAATTCTTTATTCTCTTGTTTTCTTTCTCAGGTGGAGCCCACAGCATTGAAGAAGCACTAAGTGATCCAGATTGGATCAATGCAATGCAAGAAGAGCTTGAACAATTTAAGAGAAATGACGTATGGGAATTAGTT
>VALG01005800.1:0-15609 GCA_009835305.1 Ipomoea purpurea
CATACCTGCATCCCCTCGGCCTAATTGTTCAATTTCTACGAAGCCTCTTGTGGATCTGCAGAAACTCGGGAATAATGCTGCTGCAAAATCTTCTTATCCTGCTCCTGCAGCTCCAACCATAATTCTGCTCTTCTTCTTGTATGAAGCCTCTTGTGGAGGGAAAGAAAACACTTCTCCATCTGAGTTTCGTTATTTCAAATAAACAACAAAGCTGCAGCATCTTCTTTCTTCTGCAGAAGATGGAAACGAGCATACACCTCCAATACATCTCCAATCCCCAATTTGTTCCCACCTCTAAATCAATTGGCTCATACAATTTAAATTTAATATATTTGGGAGGTTCCTTTACGATCCAAGCACCAGTGGTTTTGCTTCTCACACTAACACCAACTCCATCGAACTCCTCATTACCATCAAAACCAATTATTGATGTTAATGACTGTATGCCTCATAAGTCTTGGAAATAATGCAACATACATAACCTCTGTTGGATAATAAAGCGAAATCTGGACAGTATTACCTTTAGAACGTGCCTACATTATCATCATCATCATCATCATCATCATTACTATTATTATATAACCAAATCAGACAAAGATGAGGGAGGGGAACATAACTTAACTAACCTGGAACCAATTTTCAACCGAAGGAATCCTCAAAACCGCTGCAATTTGTTATATCAACATATTCAAGACTCTCCCATCTTGGAAGCTCAACCAAACTTTTGCAATTGGAATTACCAACTCTTTCAGTCTTTTCAAGTTTCTATTTTTTCCAAATGACACACAATTTTTTGCAGAGAGATGCTCCAAATTAAGAGGAGTTGTAGCAATGCTCTTAGATTTTGCCAATCATCAATATGAGACGTTTCAAATTAGAACGATGAGAAAGGCTGAAGGGTATGGCTTTGAAGATGATAGCCACACCCCGATAAATCTAAATATGCTAATGAGGTCAAACTTCCAACAGCGATTATTTGTAGGCATTCTTGCAAATAGTTAAAAGGGATAGTTAGAGCTTTGTGCGGTGCTATCGTAAGCATTCGTAAGGATTCAAGACTCTCTAAGCCTGAAAGCTCAACAAAAACTTTTGCAGCCTACAATACTCAAGCTTTCAAGTCTTCTTAAGTTGGATATATCAGCAATTTTTCTAATGACTCACAATTATATGCACTAAGATCCTCCAAACTAGGTGGAAGTTTTAAAAGTGCTCTAAGATTTTGCAAATCCCCGAGGTCGAGCTCTCTCAAATTTGGAGAGAAGGTCCAACGATAGGCTCTCAAGATACCAAATTCCTGATAACTCTAAATATGTCAATGAGGTCAAACTCCCAAGAGCAATTGGAAGATTTACTTGCTGCTGTGATTTGTTGAATCTCACAGACAGAAATTCCAATGAGCACAAATTCACAGTTGAAGATGGAAAAAAATCAACAGCTACTGAACCCACAAGCACTCCCAGATTCAGTGACAATAGACTTCTCAAACATCCCAAAGAAATGGGTAAATGTGAGATACCAGTTTTATAAGCATCTAATACTCTTAGTTGCTCTAACTTCCCAATGTCAATTGGAAGCTCCCTTAGATTCTTGCAACCACATAAATCTAAGCACTCAAGTAATTTTAACTTGCAAATGCTACTTGGAAGTCTCTCCAATTTCTTGCAACCCCCAAAATCTAACTCAACAAGCCTCTCCAAACTTCCAATTGATGGGTGCACATTCGCCAAATTTGAACAACCTCCGAAGGATATTTCCTGAAGACTTTGTGCCCCACTAAAATTTGTGTACTCTTAAGTTGTTCACAATTATTGAGCTTTAACATCCTCAAGCATACAAAGTGCTGTTAAAATAAAATAGAGAGGTTTTAATGCATTTCTATTTTTTAGTCAAAGTTCTTAGCAAAAATATGTAATTTAAATTAATTAATTATTAGACATACTAACCTGCATATTGGGTTGAAATTCTTGATATTGCTATGCCTCAAGTCTAATTCAACAAGTTTCGCACATTGAAAATCCGATTGTATGCGTCTCAAACGGCAATTACGCAACCTTAAAAGCCGAAGCTCATTGGACAAGTATTTAAAAGATCCTCTAAAGAAGCAACCATCTAATATGAGTATTCGTAAATTTACCATCCTTGTGAATACTTCCCGTACTCAAAAGCACATTCTTAAACATGTTAGAGTTTACGATAATCCCTTCAATTGCTTTTGTGCCCTAAAAAAGTGTTTGATGTAGCAATATGTTAGATACTCTAAAATCTTTCATATTTTTAATAAAACTAAGTATTTCAAGCAAATGAACTAGTTTAATATATAACTCATGTACAAAGGAATAAATTTTACCTTGTTACTTGTAGAACATCAAAAACATCGTTTGGGTCCACCAATCTACTTCGTTTTGCTAGGATTTCTGGAGATTCCTTTCGAACAATTTCTCTTCCCATATCCCGTAATAAATCATGCATCTCAAGACCTCCAAATTCTCTAATCTCCATCCATTGTTAACAAACATCTTTCTTGTTGAAATTAATATAGTAATGGAGATTAATGTTTCAGATGTACTACATGAAAGTATAAATAATATTTGGAGTTGTAGAGTTATGAATATTATTTTAGTTTGGTAGAAAGCAAGTTGGGAAAATGAGTGTTACGTACGATTGGAACCGAAGTTTAATGATTCGTTGGTGTTAACGAATCATTGGTTCTTAACAATCAATGCATTAATCAATTCGGTGGTATTGAATTGAGACTTTTCGTTAAACATGAATTGATGCACAATTCGTTAATCACGAATTAATGCTGAATCGATTGTTAATGAAAAGATGGGTTCGGGTTGTTTCCTTTCGTTAACAAGTTATGTGACCTTTTGTTAATTTTGTTGGTTAAGCAAATGCATTCGTCTTTGAACATTGTGTTACACGAATGAGTGCATGAAATGTTATCTTGTGTTTGAACAATGTGTTACACGAAAGATGAATGCATGCATGTATATGCTTAAAAAGTTATTAAACGAAAGTATTTCAAAAGCTTTTGTTTGGTTTGCTTCTACAGCATGCTGAACAAAGTATTAATATATATATTATTTATTTATTATTATGCATGTTCACGTGCATTGAATAAATATATATTATATATATTTTACTTTGTTATTTTGTATGCAGTGCATGAACCTATGAAGGTCCATAAGATATGAATATTTATAATATTCAATATATATTATTATTTCTCATGCTTTATATATCATTATAGATATATCTTATGGAAGTTAGAGTTTTTGAACTCCTATAACTTTCATGTAACTTCTCCTAAGTGCTATATTTACATCTATAAATATATGGAGAAACATCTGAAGACAGAGAAAGTGAACAAAGGAAAATCAACAGGCAATTGATGGAGAATCAATTTGCAGGAAATCAAGATACTTCACAGTCCTACAGGTCTACAGGAAATTCTCAAACAGAGCAACTTGAGAATTTCATTCATCTTCTTGTATCCCATAAGATTAAATCTTGAACCTTGTTGCTTTTTATAGAGGGAGATTTAAAGCTTATAGGAAAGTGATTACACGCCTGAAGATATCAAATGATCCAGTTTTTGTTCCCTGTTGTATATATTCTGTATTATTGTTGTATCTCAAATGTATTACAATTTACAAGCCTTTTTTCCAACATTTCTATCAATCTTTCTGATTCCACTTTGAGCATGAAAACCACAAGCTTCCAATGTCATAGCAGTGTCTATTTTGTCATGCCCAACAAAAAAACACGCAATATCAAGAAAGATGTTTTTAGTATCACCGTCAAGTGAATCATAGCTTATTTCAAGAATTGATTGAATATCGTTATGAGGATTCCTTCTTAATTTCTCAATATCTTCAATCCACTCTTGCAACCGATCTTCCACGAAAAATGAGAGCCTAATAACAGTAAGTGCTAATGGAAGTCCACCAGTATAACTTGCTATCGTTTTGCTAGTTTAGTATACTCCCCCGGAATGCTATAGGAAACACCAAAAGCATTGCCAACTTAATGAGTGCAAAAATCATCAATACTTAATGTTTTAACCTTGTACTTCTCTCTTTGTGTTCCAAACTCACTCAACAAGTGAACATCTCTAGTTGTTATTATAATTGTACTACCTGAACCAAACCCAATTCGCTGACCTGCTAATGAGTCTAATTGACTTATGTGGTCTATGTCATCAAGAACAATGAGGACCCTTTTGGATTGAAGCCTTGCTTTGATCAAACTTATTCCTTCATCAACATTATCAATTTCAAAATTCTTTCTCTTGAGTGTTTTGTACAGAAGTTTCTCTTGTAAACCAACTAGACCATTGTGTCGTCCCTTATTAGAAATTTCTTGTCTAATATTGGCAACAAAGCAACTACCTTCAAACCCTTGAAAACTCATGATCAAGTGATTGTATATGGCTTTAGCAAGGGTTGATTTTCCAAACCACCCATACCAAAAATTCCAATCATTCTAACACCATTTGATTGAATTTGTAATAAATCAAGTACTTCTCTAACATGAGACCCAATTCTAATAGGATGCTTTGCAACATTCATGGGCATAAAATTCAACACTTGTAACACTTTTAGTAATCACCTCAATGAACTTTGACTCATACCTGATCAAATTTTAAATTTATTGCATAAAATAATCTTTGTCTATACATTTGATTTAAGAAACAAAAAAATAAAAATAAAAGGAAGGCGTAAAATACAAAATTAAGAAACCAAATTGAAAACAGGAAAAGCATACATTAAACCAAAATTAAATATTTTCTATTAATTAAACTACAAATATAATTGGTCAATAACTATAAGTTCAAAAGAATTATTATTTATGTATAACCAATAAATTAATTAATACTCCGTATAAAAATTAATTAAAAAGCACAGTTAGAAGATGCAGATTCTTCTTCATCAATTATTATCAAAATTTTCTTTAAAAAATTTACCATCAATATGAATTTACTATATGAGTAAGTGTGTCAGGCAAATATCAACTAGTAAAAGGAAATTGAAAGGGTTAGGATTACCCATTTGACATGGTTTGCAAATCCCATCCAGACAAGTTAGCCAATCATTATTGTATGGACCATGGTCCACACAAGTTGTGAGGACCATATTTTGTCTACTTTAAAATGTACACTCAGTATAAAAATAATGTACATTCAATATAAAATAATGTACATTGTATTCAGGGATGTACATTATTTTTGTTCTGAGTGTACATTATATTGTATAATGTACATTCAGTACAAAAATAATGTACATTTAGTATATTAAAAATGTACTTTTTGTTATGGTCCACATAACATTGTGTGGACCATGGTCCACACAATAATTTGCCCAAGTTAGCAGCTGCAGTGAGTGCATCTTTCCACTCATTAACTTTTTGATCTCCAAATCGTTGTCTGTGTAGAGTCAATGCATCACCATAAGTGCTTGTTTGTTTTGCGAACCTCGGAAGGATTAACATCGTAGAATATGGGAAAAATAATCTGATTCAACTTCTGTTTACATTTCATGATCTTCACAAGCTCATCTAGACACCATCGGGATCCAGCATAGTCTTTGGAGAATACGATGATTGATATCCTTGACTCCTCTATGGCCCTAGACAGCTCAACAGAAATATCTTCGCCCTCTCTGAATCGATTCATCATCTCAAAAGGTGTTAACTCCATCCCGCCTCAAATCTGCATAGAGATGATCGGAAAATGATCCTCGTGTCTCACCTCTAAAACTCAAGAAAACATCATACGTCATGCGAGCATACGATGAAGATGAAGATGATGATGACCATACTTGAAATCGAAATCTGGATTTTCTAGCAGCTTGGCTTTGGAGTTTAAACTAAAGATTTGCCATACTTGAAAACGCTGTAGCTGATCAGCAGCGATGACTTTGAATTTCAAGTCAGGATAGGAAATACCTACCAATGATTGTTAAACCCAAAGGAATTTTCCTACTTTATGTTATCAAATTCAAAATATATTTCAGTAGCTATATTTTTTTTTTTTTTTTTTTTTTAAGTATTACTGTTTCATTTGGCCCTCTGTGCCACTTACCACAAGGTCGTTCGAATATAAGCTAATAATTTAATTAGACATAATTCCGTTTTATCTAATTTAATTTAAAAACATAATAAGTCTCGGTCAGGATATATACTGTGAAAATAAGAAATAATTTTATTTATATTTTAATTAAATGTTGCAATAATTATATTTAATAGTTTATCGTATTTAAAATTCTTACTTTAATAATATTAATCATATCATAATTATTACTCAAATTATCAGTAACTATATTTTAATATAATATGAACCTATAAATATGAATTTCAAAAAAATTATATACTATTATTAAATATTTTTTTTTTTTGAATGCTACTAGCTCTATTACAATGTAGTATCTGTTCATATACTTTCTCAACCTACTGAAACACAAACTAATAACGCCTCCACTGAGGCACGAACTCACAATTTCCAAATGAAAAAATATTTTAAACAATTAAGATTTTAAAATTGAATATTAATATTTGACATATTTTTTGTGTATCATGCATATAAAAATACTAGTCTTAAGATATAATTTTTCAATTTCAATATGTCATTATAATAAATAAATAATTTTTTTTTGTGGTATGACATAAATTAGCCGTTATTATTTGTAAAACTAAATTATTTAATTTGTAAAAGTATTCATTATAATAAATAATATAATTGTCAATGTCACATTATTGTCACCTTCCACAAAACATAGTGGAGAGTACTAACAAATGTTCAAACCAAAAATTATTAATAAATTAAATGTTATGATTTAGAAGGTGGCTCGATAGTTTAGCATAAAATTAAAATTGACAACGAACACCCATTAACAGTTTCTTGATTCTTTTATTATTTTTTTTTTAAAACAATTTTAAACATAATAAATAAATTTATTAAACAAATAATACAATAAACTTAAACAAATAATACAATAACTCTGATAAAAAGCAAGTTAGAATGCAGATTCTTCTCCTTCAATTATTTTTAAATTTTAAGAAATCTAAATTTAAATATATTTCACCAGGACTATGTGTCTAATGGTACTCGGGTTGGACTTCATTTGGAAAGTTGTGAGTTTGAGTCTTGATGGAGGCGTTATTGGTTCTTTTTGTTCCAGTAGTTGAAAAAGTATATGAACAGATACTACATTATAATAGAGCCAGTAGCATTAATTTTTTTTTAAAAATATTTTTAATTTCACATTATTATAGTTCTATGGGAAAAAAAAATCACCCTGCAAAATGTTATTTTATTTTATTTTAATTTTACAAATTGAAGAGAGAGAGAATGTTGGAGAGAGAAGATTTGAGTCCAAATGAGGAGTTATTTCAGAAATGTGGGATCCGGCAATTGAAAAAAATTTCACCCCGCTAGTGCTTGCGAGCTTCACCACTGCCCCAGCGGGCGCGTCATGTGCCTGACAGTCATTACTTATTATTATTTTTTTAAAAAATTAGTTTTACTTTCCCATATTCTCTTCTTAATCACACTTACAAAAACTCCTCAAAAACCACAAAAATTAAAAAAAAAAAAAATAAAAATAACATTTGGATGCTTTAGTTAGGTTGGAAAATGCTATGTATACTCCCAACTTGTACTCTACACACAAAAACTTTGATGTAGACACTTGTATTGGGACCCACATGAAAAAAATAGGCAAAAATGCTATATGTACTCCCAAAAACATACCCCTACTTTTTCTTCACTTGTGTTCAATTTAATTGGAGGAAGAAAAAAAAAGGAAAACGAGCAATCAAAACATGCCAAATTCATAGGGAGTAGAAAATGGAGTATATATGTAGAATTACCCAAAAAAATAGTTTATCAGAATCCGCCACATCTCGGAGTAAATTTACGGAGTAAGATTAAAGAGTACATGAGTATAAACTCGTTTATGTTGTCTCAATTTTTTGGACCACCATTTACTTCACTATATTTTAATTATTTCTCTATTTATTATCAATATAAAATATAAATTACAATTATTATTTTTATTATATTTAAAATTTTAAATTAACAAATCAAAATTTAAATAAATTTTTAATTATAAAATGTTTTAACAAAAAAAAATAAAAATGAAGAAGTTGGTCGTTGCTATATAACGACATAAAAGAAAATACAAACCCATTTCAGAGTGGTCACCACTCTGAAGCGCCGCAGCGGGCACGTGGGAGCACGCTCCTTGATGGGCGCGCTGCGCTCCTGACACGGGTGTGGCTACATCCGTGGCTAGAAATGCAGTGCACACTGCCCAGTGACCACGGTTGATTCCGTGCACTGTGTTCACCTTTCTAGGAAATATTTCACCTCAAAATCTTGAATTAGCGTTTGTGGTCTTCATAAAAGTTGTAGCCCTTCAAGTTAGCTTTCTAATGACATAAAAGTCACTTGATTTGGACATTTCCTTAGCAAAGATATGACCAAAATACCAAGCAATGGACATTTGTGCGGATTTTCAACTTCTTGCTCTTTTGCTCCACTTTTGCCTTTGTTTGTCCAAATGACCAAGACGCTAAACACACCGGCTCTCTAAAAGGTGTTGCTCCAATCTTCATAGCTTCCCATTGGCTCCCATTGACTCTACATGCATTCGAAATGTCCAAAAAATCATTCAATTCATCTAATTCATCAAGAATTACACATAAACACACAAATGAATCAAATGAGGGATACTTTGGGTAAAATTATAACAAATAACAAGAAAATAAACTTAAATGCAAGGTGAAAACATGAACGTTTTAGAACTTATCAGGTGTTCCTCTCTTTCAGAAGCCACGGAGGGTTCGAGGCGCCACAAATATATCAAATCGCAATGGTGCTTGAGAGGAGCGGCCACAGGTTCTTATGGTTCATCCGCCGACCGTGTCCTTAACTAGCTCCGAGAGAGCTAGCGACTTCACTAGTTTCGACCCGATTTTTCCGGCGGGATTCGTGAAGATGATGAGAAACAGGGAGAAGGTTTTGCTATGGCCGCAAGTGGTAGTTCTTGTTGGAAAAAGTGCTTGTATTCTGTAATACATTTGAGATACAACAAAAATACATAAGACAACAGGGAACAAAAACTCGATCATTTTGATATCTTTAGGCGTGTAATCACTTTCCTATAAGCTTTAAATCTCCATCTATAAAAGCAACAACGGTTCAAGATTTAATCTTATGGATACAAGAAGATGATGAAATTCTTAAGTTGCTTTGTTTGAGAATTTCATGTAGAATTATAAGCGTGTGAAATATCTTAGTTTCCTGCAAGTTGATTGCCGTCCATCAATTTCCTGTAAATTTCTGTATCTTTCAGTTCTCTAATCATTTATATAAAATATTTTGACAGTTATAGAAGTTTCATGGAAGTTACTGGTGGTTTGAAATTCAACTTCTATGAAATATATCTTATCTGATATGAAGAAATAATAAATATGAATTTTCATGGTTTAGATACTGATACAAAACAAATAAATGAAGTATATATAATAAATATATATATATATATATGTATATATATAATATATATATATATATATAGTATAATATATAGTATATATATATATATATATATATATATATATATATATATATATATATAAAATATATAGATGAGGATCATATGGGGTCATGTTCCCACATGGGTCTAAGGTCAAAATCTGGCCTTTGATTGTGCGTCGATCTATGGTTGTTGTTTTTTCAATTTTTATTTTTTTTTTTTTTTTCTTTTGCCGCGTGAGTGTGTAAGGGTTTTTTTGTCTTTGTATTTTTCTTTCCTATTATTGGGGTGTGTTTGTCGGCTAAGTTGCTCGTTTTAAGGAGTTTAATACATGGTAATTAAATATTTTGAGCGTTTATATTCTGATGTAGCGATCAACTTTATACACTTTCTAGTTTTTGAATTTTTCCTTGCATCTTTCATAGTTATTCAACTTTTTCGTATTCTCTTCTTTGAAGGCTTATGATTCTCCAGGTTAGTGTTTTGTTTGTTCTTGTATATTTTAATTGAGCATCGGTTGTATTTGGTTTGGTATAGTATGTGTCCATTTGTATGACATGCGTTTTAGGTGTTGTGATTTGATGTTGTTTATCGAGTTTAATTTTTTATTCAATCGTGGGGGGGCTTGGAATAGTGAGTGTTTATTTGGTTTGGTTTTATGTCTAGTTGTATTTGATTTTCGTTTTTTAATAGTGCATTGGCATATGTTTTTCATTATAAATTGTTTTGCTAATTTATGCATTGCGGTATTTGTTTGACTTATGGCTTATGTGTGCTGGGTTTTGTTCGCTGTTAGGATATTGCCCAGGTAGTTTTGCATTCGGTGTACATGTATTTGCATTTTATATTGGTTTGAAGGTTTTTGTTTTGTGGGGGGTGGTTGTTACTTCGTAAAGTGCATGTTTTGGCATTTGATATGTGCATGTTTTCGTTTTTTAATGAGTGTCATTGGCATATGTGTTTGTTATAGATTGTTCTGCTAATTTATGGATTTCGGTGGTGTCTGAACATGGCTTGTGTGTGCTGGGTTTTTGTTCGCTGTTAGATATTATGTTGTTAGTTTTGTGCATTTCGGTGTACATGACATTTGCATTTTATATTGGTTTTGAAGGTTTTTGGTTTGTAGGGGTAGGGTTTACTTCGTAAAGTGAATGCTTTGTTATTTGATATGTGCAAGCAGCGTTTTTTTTTTTTTTTTTTTTTTTTTTGGAATGTTGTGCATGTCGATTTTATTTAACTGGTTTTGTGTTTCTGTTATATTCAACGTGGGGGGCGCTTCGGAGGTGATGTCGACAATTGGTGAAAGCGTGGGCCTGCATTTTTTCGGCGTGACCATTGGCATCACGAGTGTTTGAATCATGTTAAAGTTTGAATGCAGCTTTGAAGATTCAATACTTTTTTATTGCTGAGAATGGGCCTAGCGTTCGCTCTCTTCTTCTAAGAAGTAACTTTTTGAGTCCGTTTTGCGGTGCTTCGGCTCCGATGGTCAAGTTGCAATGTTTCGTTCCTCTCCAATCTCTAAAACAAGCGGTGGTGGGCAAACGTTGACAAAAGGTTAAAGGGAATTTAACTATTTGAAAAGTCGGGTCGTCGCCAAGCAATGCCAACTTGTGAAAAGGTATGGCATAATAGTGACTGCCGATGCGGCAACGTTGTTGTATGACGAAGGGGTCGTATGCTCTTTGGATTAAATTTAAATTTAAACACATTGCTATGTTTTCTTCAC
This sequence comes from Ipomoea purpurea, assembly GCA_009835305.1. Classification (NCBI taxonomy): domain Eukaryota; kingdom Viridiplantae; phylum Streptophyta; class Magnoliopsida; order Solanales; family Convolvulaceae; genus Ipomoea; species Ipomoea purpurea. Next base: position 11,269 of record VALG01005800.1, read on the forward strand.
TAATGATTTGGTTTTATTCGCCTTTGGTTGGTGGGTTTCAATACTAGTTTGGTGGTCTTGTTATTGGATTTTGTGTTTTTATTCCGTGGAATAGTTTTTATTATCCGTTTTTTTTATATTAAGTCCGGTCGTGGTATTATTTCATTCCTTTTTCTCCTTATTCCGAAACCACCCCCACTTTGCACAGTATACGGTTATCTGCCATTGCACATGGTCTCTGGGAATTTTGTGCGAATTTGCACGAATCCTTCCTTCGATGTTGCACAAAAATTCATGTTCTTGTTAACCGACTATACGCGTTTGTTGTTTTTTATTTTGCTTCTCTCTTGGGTAACACCCGCCTTAATGAGTTAGTTATGTTAGGGTACTGGTATGTATCTGTTTTTGGAGTGTGTTCTTGCACATTCGGTCACTTTGATGTACCATATTATTTCGAACTAAAGGTGTCATGCAAAACATGCCTGTTATTAAATTTCAATGTTAAAGTTGCTTTTTTCCGGTGCACCGACCACTCAACCTTACTGAGTTGTCATGCAGCACATTCCCACTTGCACACTACTGTTCGTTGTCGTGCAAAGGTGATTAGATTTTAGTGGCATCTCACGTATGCTCTCCTCAATGTTGCCAACAATTCATATGTCTATCGATGACTATACGCGTTTGGTCTAGTTTTATTTTTGATTCGCCTTTTTGTTCTTCCCCACAACGCACAGTTTAGGTTAGGGGTTTCATTTCAGGTTCCTTTCGATTTACCCATTATTTCGGAATAACGGGTGTTTGCGCACATGATTTTAATATAACTTCAAAGTTAAGTTGGTTTATTACCGTCGCAGGATGCACCTACCGTGGTTGCAATTTTATATTTCTGTTTGGGTGCCATCACCTGAATGTGTCTTAATCTATTTAGCGTTCTACCGGGTTATTATTTGTTGTCATTTATCATTGCATTATACATGTAACCGGCGATGCACATTAAATGATTCATCCAGATGAACGCCTTTGCACACTGGTGTCTCCACTGATGCACGAATTTCATGATAGTATGCATTTACGACGATTCACATAGTGGTATACCGCTTCCTCAGTCAAACTTTGGTCAATCTTTTTATTGTCCTATACCTTAACTTGTTTCTTTTCCCCATCTGATGTTCATTGTAGTCCCCAAATTCACTGTTTCCAAAAGTTTGCAGCCAATCATATTCTGCAATGTGTTCTAAATACCCTTTTTATTGCAATACCATTTCCATTCATATTTTAATCTGAATTGCACATGTGCACACAGGTACATATTGCTCGATAATTAACACAAACAGGCAGAAAAACATCATCCCATACCTCTCATTATATACCCTTAACTGCAATAATTTTTATTAAACCCTTATTCACAGTTTCAAAAACAACAGTTTCATACAATTTACAAAGTTTTTTTGATTTGTGATTATAACATACAACCACCGTGCTTCTACACAAACGGGCAACTAAACATCCATGTTTTCCACTGATGATAGTCGTAAAAAAAAAAAAAAAAAAAAAAAAAAACAGAACAACCATCGTCTATCCTGCGATACAGAGGTTCTCACCGGAAACTTAACAATACTATCCCCTATTCTGTTTATTTCTCCAAATCTGAATCGCGGCTTTCAACAAACTACACGCACGGTGTTTTTTTTCCAATCATAGACCCACCATTCTCCTGGTTCCTAACTCATAAATCAACTACACATACATGCAATTGCATTTTGCACTCAATCGCTCCTAAAAAATCAGACTTTTAAAAAAAAAACAAAACAAACAAACTTACGCAGTCTGCTCGTTGCGTTCGTCGGCGCACGCCGGGTGCTCCGCCTTGGGGTTCCGTCAGCCATTGATTCCGTTGTTGAAGTCGCCGGTCGGAGGTTCGTGTTTGCGGTTGTCGGTTCGTCTGCTCCAAGTCTCTCCAGTGTGCAAATCCGTCAGTTTTCCTTATTATTAGCAACTTTGAACCCTACGCTGTCAAGACCCGTAAACAAGGGGATTTCCTTCTTTGTCTTGCACAATTAACCATATAATTACTTGTTTACCCCCAACTTAATTACAATTAAGTAACAAGGCAGCGTACGTGGCGTTTGAATTCCATCTAACCATTATTTTTGGGCCGTTTAGATCGTCTCATCTTAGGGTGGGATTTTGGACCTCAACCTCACTAACACATAAACTCACTAGACTCACCCTATATATATAATATTATATATATATATTATATATATATATATAATACTATATATATATTATATATATAGAAAAGCGCTACATATGGCGGCGGGATTTACCGATGCCGGCGTTTTGCGGTTAAATTCCAGAATTAACACCCAACAGTGTTAACAAATATGCACCAACAGTGTAATTAAAAACCACCCCCCCAATGAAATGTATAAAAACATACAGAATCCACCACAAACTCACAAAATACACACAACTCAAAAAATACACCATATACTCACCCCCCCATGGTGTATTTTCGAACAGTGTTATGGTGTTTTTTACTCACACCTAATGGTGTGTGGTTTCGGTAATGCAGGGCTCTGTTTACTCTGTTTTGTGTGGTTTTTCTAATGGTTGATGGTGCATATTCTGCGTGAACTATTGGTGTTTGCCGCCGTAAGAAATAACCGCACCGTAAGACACTGCCGCACCTAACCCGCCTCTCTCTCTCTCTCTCTCTTCTCATAATATATATATATATATATTACTATTTATATACTATTATATATTGTTTGGAAAAAAAAATAGCTTTAAATGACATAAAATGGCATGTTAGTGGCTGTTTTGTGGTACAATTATCAGTGGGGTTCCACTTCCGATTTGGGTCGGGTAAAGTGGATTCGGATACTTCGTAGTGAGACGAAGAGATTGATATATTGTACGCTCAAAACGGATAATGGGTGAATGAGTATTGATTCTCAAAGTAGACCCATTTGAGTTGGAAAATGAAGGAAAATGGTGAGTTTTTGTCCCACATTGCTTTGGAATGAAGATTTTCCCCCTTATATACATGAGCTCTTTTGAAGCTTGTAGAATTGTATAGCATAGAGGCTCTCTCGGCGCGGGGGGGGGGGGGGGTGCAAAATCAAACTCCACTAGAGAAGCTTGATTCAAGCCAGAGGCTCGTGTGCGCGGCAACCTGGAGGTGCACGAATGTCGTCTGAAATTATGCTGGGCCTTAGGGCTAAGTTATTGCAAACTTCGGTCATCATTAAGAAGGAGTGGGGCAGTAGGAGTTTTACACAACAGAAAGTATATTTTCAGCTTCAAATCTCTCGCTTCTTCTCCTTCTTAGCCCCTGTAGCTGTGTCATAGCCAGTCTTGCTCGCCGGTTCACTTGTTTTAGTGCTCCAAACTTGATCAAAGCAAGTCTTTATCCTGGGAGCCTAGGGCCACAACGCTCTAGCATCTACGGGAGGTGGACAAAATAAGGATTTAAGGAAGGGTGGTCACTCGACTCTTGCAAAACCCAACACCAACACTAGCGTTTTCCATTCATTCTTTTCTTCCCTTCTTTTCCAGAAAAATAATATCTATTCTATTTGATATTATTTATTTCCTACCACAGTCCAAAGTACCTATATTATATTATTATATCATACTATATATAATTAATATATATATAATAATATATTATTATATATTATATATATTAATAAATATAAATATAATGGTATGAAAACTGATTTAAGGCAATCCAGACGATTTTCAGGTTTTTTCCAAAACACTTACGCTCGAGAAGTCAAATAACATTATTGAGAGAAAGATAAATCGCAAAATAATAAATCATAATAAATTCATACTGAACCAAAAGCCTTCAATAAATAGGCTAAAATCCACAAAATAACAGAACACAACCTGACAATATCTTGTACGCAAAAATAGGATCACCAATAAGAATCCTAAAGAAATAGGACACATATACATGATTAAGTATCAAAAAAAAATAATCAGAAAAAAACAATATTAGAAACAGGGAAATATAAATCCCCTAAACATGCAAAAGGGATTCCCTCCTAAACTGAGCTCCTCAAAAAATTCCCAAAGTTATTAATCTTCCAGTTAAACTTCAGTGTCACAAAACTCCTAGCATAATTCTTTAGTTTCTAAAAATGTTGTTAGAATATACACAAAGTCCATTTTGGTAAAAAATATCCACGACAACTATGAATCTTGCCTTCTGCATATAACACAGAGTTCATTAGACTCATTCCATTAACAAGGTCCAACTAATACTTCAAGTGTCTATACTGACATATCAACATCTATTGTTTGCAATATCTTCCATGTAGAACAGAGAAAATCTATATTGAGGGGGGG
>VALG01005802.1:0-10470 GCA_009835305.1 Ipomoea purpurea
ATCGTTTTCCGCGGACCCTCATTGTCATGGGCATGCGATTGTCCTGTGGCGCCAACAAATGTGCTAGTGTCGAGATGTGGAAGAGTGTGGTTTTATGATAGTATCTTGAATGGATGTGGACTGCGAGATTGTAATGTGAGACTATTGCAAATGTTGAGCATGATTTGTTTGCAGTATGCTTGCCTTTATCTACCTTTCTCTGTGTGAACTGCATATGCTCGTTATAAGAACTGTTGCTTGTGTCCGGACTTTATCTGTCGAGTATTCCCTCATGAAAAATGATTTAAAAGGATCTGACTTTAAAGCAAGAGTGGTCGGGTAGGAGGTATATTCTTCATGCTCAAATGGTTTTATATATCTATATATATATTCTATACGTATTCAGTATTCAACGGCGTTGAAGTGGTTACCTAGCATCTCCCTGACAGATATTATTTGGCTTTCCAGGCACAGATCAGACTATAGTCCACTGGAGCGCGCTAGAACCTCGGAAGCTGATAGACAGTAGACCACGCTTTCCTTCTTGGCCTGCTGCCACCGTTTCTGTATTTCCGTACTCTTCGACGGATTATTAGTTTAGTCTCAGCCTGTGCACCCTTGGGTTCCTCTACGCCCAGGCGTTGGCAACTAGCAACCCGTCACACTCTGTATTTACATCTTCGTTTACATACGATTCCCTTACTTACTCCATAAGTATTCAAAAGTCTTAACAATTTTGGGCTCCCGTTACCAACTTCTGATCGCGCAAGCGCTGCTACGATCTCCCGGACGCAGGACGATCGTCTGTGCCTGGATATATGCCATGACGCGTCCAAGCCTTCCCTTGTTTCAAGGCCTGAGGACCACTCTTCGCTACATCGGACGCTGGCTCTTTCTACGTTGTTGGGTAGGAACCGTTCTCCTGTAGCCGCAGCTTTTGAGGTTTCTCGCCAGTGAACCCCGCGTGTCTATGGCTTGGAAGGGTGAGACCCCCTGCAGTGCGACTCAACCATCAAGATCTGGGCCCCGGTTGTCCGAGTACCGAGACGGGCCTAACTCCCCCACACGTCTTCACCCCCCTGGGCAAATCTACTAGCCCCGAGAATCCTTACCTGTCAACCCCGGTCCCCGAATCCATTCTTCCAGCGATACGCGGGTCCCCCTCATATCTCCTGAGAACGTGGTGTCGATGGTTGCTCGAAACTTGTCGGTGCGATGTCTGATTTGCGTTTGACGGAGGGGCGGGGGGCCTGTCTTGCTCCGTGCGAAGCGTCTACGTCCGCTTAGTGCCTGAGCGGGCGAGCGCTACTGGTCGCTCAATCTGTGTCAGGACGGTCTGGGCCTCACGCGGGCCTCGTCACTACTTCCGACTCACAAATTGTCGCGCACGGCAGGCCGACACATGAACACATACCGCTACCCATCTATCCCGCTCCCACCGCACCACACTGGGAGCCCCGCCCCGCGTCGCAAGCCACTCTACTCGTTCTGTGCGCTGACAGCCAAGACATAAGGTGGTCTTTCAGGACGCAGACACCTGCTGGCTAACCACTCCACGGGGCCGTTTTAACCTCGCAACATCCCTACCTCAGCGATATACTATCCTACACGATCATACGAAACCAATTCTTCGGAGCATGAATGTATACGTCCCTACCCCGAAGCTCTAGCCATTCCTGAACAGGGATACGGACTACGACACAGCCTAGAGCCCCTACGAGCACCCAAGCACGATCATGCTTTATACAACCGTCAACTATAAATTCACAACAGGCAAGGCACGATAGACGCTGAGCCACACATGAAATAAATCCATGGAATCCACATACTAAAAGCAATCCCAACAGTCACATCCCCAAGTACCACAACCGACAACCTTCATCATATATCTCATCACACAAGCACACTTTGTTGCGCCACAGGACCCGAATCGCATGCCCATACATAGGGTCAGCGCATATAGCTCTGACACGGCCCCGCAGCACCTTGCCCGTATCGCAACACGGAGGGGTCGATCGCAACCGACCGATGAACCGCAGCTCATCATAGTTTGATCGCCAACAAACAGTGACCGCAGCCCAAGAGAAAATCTGACCGCATCTGAGCGCCAGCATCATGTAAACGTTTGATCGTACTAAACGGTGGACCGCAGCCACTAGAATAATATTTCTATACCTGATCGATCGAACGCGGCCTGGTTAACGGTCAGTATGGTCCTCACCCATACGACTGGCCCGATAGCCAATTTGATCGCTAACCGAAACTGGGGTAAATGCACGACAATAACGACATTGAGCAAGCACTGCAACCCACATTTACGCCATTTGGGAAGGGGAGAAAAGACGTATAACAAAAATCTACTGCGTGAATCCTTCACATACTAAGAAGTAACATCCTAAGGGGTCATGACTTCTTCCCACCTACGGTCGACGGGGAATATCCGCAATTCAACTAGCATGGCAATATATACAGACTCCATAAACCGTACGAACCGGTAACCCCGAAAGATCAAACTAGACCAGTAGGCAGCGATAGACGGCCGTGGGACGCCACGGGGATCGGGGGAACATCAAACAGGTGAAGCCAAAATCCAAAGTGAGTGTAAGACCAGCGGGTACCGTGGTGAGGGTTCACCCGCCGGCGGCAACTGTCCGGGCAGCGCGGGTGCCCGCGGGCAGCGGCCCGCCCGGACCGCTGCCCGCTGCCGGTCAAGCCTCCTTTGGCCCGGGTAGCGTGGGGTCCCCTACCCCACCACTGACCTTTTCATCCACAAAACTGCCTCCGTGATCTTCGCGGACCCCGAAACCATGCTTAGACACTGTTCAACACGCAAGTTGAACAACAAACACGCTAGAAATTAACGAATCCAAAAGCAAGGGACATACGACATAACTATCATCCTCATTTTCTAAACAGTAATCAACACCCAAAACAGCGATCCCACCCAAATCCACCAAGATAATCATACCTCGCGAGTACAACTCATCGGTTCTACATCCATTCTTACAATCACAAGAAGTCAATCTCGGCCTTCTAATATCAAGAATTTCGCGTAAGCATAACACAATAATCCCATCAGAACATCCATACAAATTATCAACGGGCAACAACCCGGTGCACACTAATCATCAAGAACGCTTAGCATACCATCCATGCGCAGAACACTTCAAGCTATCACGAACCCTCTCACACATAGATCATCAAGATCACCCCATGGCGGACATCATCAAATCAATCCACCAATAATGCATATCACCCAAATCTCAACTACAAATAATGATCACTCGGGGGAAATCCTAAGAGGGAATGCATAGCTATGATAAATAGGTTTTTGTTGAGCCAGTGGTTTTACCGTCCTTAGTCCTTATCTTAATTCCTTGGCTACTGAAGGTCTTTCTCTTCAAGCTTCCCTCTATTCCTGTTGACTTTCCTCACTAAGGGATTCTTGAACTCCTTGGGTGGTGAGGAGATCTGATTCGTCGGTGGGGGGTCTAGGCTGCCGGTCTTTATGTCCTATTTATCCTATACCCCCTAGTAACGTCCTAATATACGGTTCTAAATATCACATGGGCCTTGCTAATGTCCACCTTCCCTTTTAGGGCTAGCGTTAGGGCTTTTACGGGCCGGGGCCCACGGACTATGGTGGGCCTCTTCTAAATTAATTATTGTAGTCATCAATCCTATCTTTAGGAAATTGATTAAATGATTTAATTGGATTTAGGGTCGTAACACGAGGTGTTACAATATCAGACTAAGATGGGACAAAATACCAGGTTTCAATATGAAAAAGTGCATTAAACTCATCATCCATCATTGCCGCCGTCATTCATCATGTTTGACAGCCTGTGTATAACAAGTAGGTTCAGTGGACAAACCTAGGCTGATAGAGCCAAAAGAGGACCATCACCGTGACTTCACGAGGCCATTGAGTGGTCTGAACCGTGGGCCGTAACGAACGCCCTCTCGGCCGGCCACGACGAGGCTAAGTGGTGACGGGTTCGTTGTTGCACTGAGGGCTCATCTGGGCTAGTTCTGGCTGGCTGGGCTCGTTGCTGGCCAGGACCAGTTAAGGCGACATGGGTCGAACCGAAACGGAGGATGAAGCTGGAATAAGTACAGATTCAGCCCATGGTTGGGAGCTTGAAGTGGTGGTTGTAACACCCCTTTTTCTTAACACTAATCCACAATTACATAACCTTCAAGATAAACTAAACAAGATTAAAACTTAAAAACCATCCATCAAGGTGTTACCGCCACAGTCACCACCCACGGTGACTGCACAAGTTACAAAAGGGAATCTAACTGGAGTCAAAGCTCAAATAAACTACAACATAAACTTGGGGAACGAAGCCCCGGTGTTCAACATCTACAAAGATCAAGTGCCATATAAACATCAAAGTTCAACAGAATCTACACTAGATCTAACATCTCAAAGTTTACGCATAAACTAGCTCGTGCGCGCTCAAACACTGGGCCCACTTGAAAGGTGTTAACAAACAACAAGTAGAAAATAACCCGTTAGCACGAAACAAAGTATATTGTCACTCAACTTGTAAAGTACTACTGTATAAACTTTTGGAAAACATATGTCAAGTACACTTAGATCAAGTAAACTTAATCACTTTAACAACACTTTAACAGTTAAACAACGGGTTCTATATTCATGCAACCTAGTTGCAATTAGGTATGCTTTCTCTATCTCTTAGCTTAACAACAATATCAAGTCATCAAATATCTCATTAGACAATCTCATGATATCATACAACTCACTAAGTAATCTCATGTTATCATATAACTCAATAAGCATCATTATCATATAACTCAATAAGCAATCTCATGCTATCATATAACTCAATAAGCAAATCATGATCATATAACTCAATAAGCAATCTCATGTTATCGTATATCAATAAGCAATCTCATGTATCATATCATAAGCAATAACTCAATAAGCAATCTCATGCTCATATAACTCATAAGCAATTCTCATGATATCATAACTCAATAGCAATCTCATGTATCATATAACTCAATAAGCAATCTCATGCTATCATATAAAACTCAATAAGCAATCTCATGTATCATATAACTCAATAACAATCTCATGCGCATATAACTCATTATCTCAATAAGCAATCTCATGCTATCATATATAAATGACACTATAAAGTCATGCTTCTTAACTCACTTTCATGCAACACGTGCAAAACATTTAACCATGCAATAAGATGAACATGATGCTATAGTATAAGTATAGATAAGTATACATATACACTCTTTCTTTGGTAACAAGGAACACTTGTCCACGGAGGTTTCTTAGAGTCACAATGACTCGCTTTTCTCTTCTTTCACTTGAGTCACACAGACTCGTTTTCTCTTCTTTCTCTAGAGTCATAATGACTCGCTTTCTTTGTTTATACTCGTGGGCGAGGTAGGAACTTCACCATAAATGCGAATGGACCTATCTGGGCTCGGCATCTAGCGACCTAATGCTCATCTAGCCCACAGAACCACTCTCTTTGGTTCATTTTCTCAAACTCTATGGAATCAGGTATCGAACTCTCAGTGTGCACACCCCTGACCAGGATTCGGCCTGGCGGGATTCTCCACCTAGTAACTCGGGAATATCGACCTCGTATATCATCGGATCACAATGTCCGTTTCTTTCTTTACTTTCCATTTCTTCCGAAAGGACATAGCCTAACGGGCCTCCAAACCTCGGATTACTCACACTAGATACATATAGATATAACTCATGCAATTCGAGCTCATGCAACAACTCAATTATGCAAACTTATGCACATAGTTTCTCAACCACTTATCTTTTCTCATAAAATGGAAATCAAATATCATGCAACTTCTCAATGCAAGTAGATATGATGTTTCCAAAATAGATATAAGTTTTTGAAAGAATACTTAGGTTACAATAAGCCACTTATGCACTTAGAATCATGATATGCTCAAATATGAACTTTACTGTAAGAAATGCTTTACTTTCACTTTCACTGTGAACTCTCAAACAAGTACCAAATCATGCTTAAGACTCATTACTTAGCAATTCTTCATAGCAAACACTTAGCAAGTATTGAACATGCACTTGAACTCAAAATACTCAACATAAACTCATTCACTGTAATCTAGTAGTCAAGAAATCATGCTTTGAACACTTCCACATTTCTAAAACTTGGCAGGGCATCTCAACAAGTCATAATAGACATTTAGGCATGCTTATCTAGCAAAACTTATCAAATAAAGATCATGATTCTTAGTTTTAACAATTAAATATTTTCATGCTTCTCATACAAAAGCTAAAACTACACACTTCACATTTTCAAACACTGTAAACATATACAGATTTCTTCTAAGCATGAAACATCTCAATTCCTTCTGTAAACAGTCATTTCAACTCCAAAATCAACGAAGTCAAAATCTACTAGTGCATCGTGAAGATCCCGAGTGTCCGAGCCTCAAGGGTCCGCGAGTCCTGATCCGAACGAACGTAGCTAAGCCACAAAGGGCCCGGCCACTACACAGTTTTGACCTGGCGGAGCTTGTTGTAACATATGCTAGACTTGTGATAGTTAACCACCTGCCCAGATAAGCTTTCATATACAGATAAACAATTCCTAATCACCCAGACTCCTGTGCATTAGCCTTAAAAAATAAGAGACTATCATCAGCGAAAAAATAAATGGGATACGGGGAGCTGCCCTAGCCACCCTGCAACCATGGATAGAACCACTATTTTGTGCCTGCTGCAACAACAGATAAAGTCCTTCTGCACAGATGATGAAAAGATAGGGGGATAGTGGATCTCCCTGCCTTAAACCATGAGTGGGTATGATCGGGTTGCTGCGAGAGCCATTTACTAGAAACATGTAGGATATTGTGGATACACATAACATAATAAGCTCCACCCATCTAATATCGAAACCCAGAGCTAAAAGAATACTACGAAGAAAATACCACTCCATACGGTCATAAGCTTTAGCCATATCTAATTTGAGCGCGTTCCAGCCTACAGCCCACACTATTTTCTATTTAAATAATGACCCAGTTCTGCAGCTATCAGAATATTATCTGTAATAAGCTATCAGGTATAAATGCACTTTGTGAGCCAGATATGATTTCCTTCATTAGTGGCTTCATTCTATTTGTAATCATCGTGGCCATAACCCTATAAACCACATTACTGAGGGATATAGGCTTAAGGTAAGATACCAGTTCCGGGGTTTCTTTCTTAGGGATCAAAACAACATCTGTATCATTCAAACCAGAGGGGAAGCAGCGAGATTCTAGGAAACCAATTACAAACGTTGAGACATCCCCCCCCCCCCCCCCCACATCCCAAAAAATGCTGATAAAAACCCGGATTCATTCCATCAAGGCCAGGTGCTTTATCAGGAAATATTGAAAACAGTGTAGATTTAACCTCTTCAAATCCAAAAGGGCATAATAAAGATTCATTATGTGTCTGAGTGACCCGTGGAGTAATTCCATCAAAGAAATTATCCCCATTCACTGGGTGACTAGAGAAAAAAATATTATCAAAATAATTCAGGATAACACTCACCATAGATTCACCTTCCACCCAATCCCCACAATCATTCATAAGTCTAGGGATAGTATTCTTCTTTTTACGATGAGAGGCATACCTGTGGAAGAACTTTATGTTGGCATCGACACCCTTGAGCCAGTGTTGCTTGGCTCTTTGCCTCCAATAAGCATCCTCTTGTGTTTCAACACGACTCAGGAGCTCCTCCAAGCGTTGGAATTCAGCGAGTGAGGTTGGGTTAGTGTTTCCTCTTAAATATAGCTGCTCTTTTCAGAGATTCATAATCCGCTCTCCAAATTTATGGAACCGATCACAACCCATCGTGATAAACGATCACCACAGTACTCAATGCAATCCTGCAAGCCTCGACTCCTTCCTTCCTCCCACGACTTCTCCACCACATTTCTACACCCCTCATCATATAGCCATGCCATCTCAAAACGGAAAACCCTTCTTACCAGATCCACCCCTCCTACAGGAGTCATGGATTCCAAGAAAGAGGGCAGAGTGATCCGACGAACGGGTTATCAAATTATTCACTCTAGCATCCGTTACAATACCGCGCCAATTTTCCGTTGTTGATACCTTATCCAATCTCTGGTCAATCCAGTCAGCCGTGTCTTTTCCTCTCTCCCAAGTAAACTAAAATCCATCCATAGGAATCTGGAACAGCCCACAGTCCTCAATAGCATCGAGGCCATTCGGATGCAGATTTCCCCCTATATTCTCATGCTGAAAAAGAAGGTCGTTAAAATCACCCACCACAACCCACGGAACATCAGATCTGGTCGCTAGAGATTTTAGTAATTCCCAAAACTCATTACGCTTGTTGCGCTCCGGAAAGCCATTAGTAACAAGTCATACGCCAATTCGGAGGCCAATTGTAACACCCAGATTTTTAAGACTTTTTAAAGCTTATAATAAAGGCAGAATCTTATTAAATCCCAGAATATAGTACAAGTGTTCGGGTGCTATGCCACACCTGGGCTAGAGAACCCAGATGCACAGGCTAACTAACTAATATCCTAAAAGTAAATGTATAAACATGGCACGCAGGCCGAAAGGGAAACTATCTACTTCTACACTCCAGTTCTAGCGCGCTCCAGTGACTTAATCTTCTGTGCCTGAAAGCCAAATATATCTGTTCAGCGAGAGATGCTGGTAACCCACTCCAACGCGTTGAAATACAATACATATAGAATATATATAGATATACGAAAACCATTTTGAGCATGAAGATATATCCTACGAACTCTAGCTTTAAAACCGGGGAATGACTCGACAGATAAAGCCAGACACAAGCAACAGTTATAACAGTCATAAGCAGTTCACAATAGATAAGGCAGATAAGGCAAGCATAAACAGCAATCATAACTCCAACATAAACAGTCCCCAACATAAATCATAGTCACATCCATCAAGATATTCATAACCACTCTTCCATATCTCAACACATAGCACACTTTTGTTGCGCCACAGGACCAATCGCATGCCCATACATGAGGGTCAGCGCATATAGCTCTGACACGGCCCCGCAGCACCCTGCCCCGTATCCACACGGAGGAGTGTTCGCTTTGCTCCCAATGAACCGCAGCTCATAAGAATGTGTAATCTGACTGTAGCCAGGAATTCCCATCTGACTACAGCCAGCCTCCGAACCGCTGCTCGGGGGAGAATGTCATCTGATTGCAGCCAGGAATTCCCATCTGACTACAACCAGCTTCTGGACCGCTGCCAGGATACCGTCATCCGACTGCAGCCAGGAATTCCCATCTGACTGTAGCCGGCTTCTGAACCGCTCAGGATAACCAATCCGATCGCTACCGAATTGGGCAAACACACACACGTAACACATAGCAAGCACATGCAACCCACATTACACGTTGGGAGGGGAATACAACGTATAAATAAACCTATGCGTGATCCATCACCAACTAGGAATAGCCCTACGGGTTCATACTTCTTCCACCTAGGTCAACGGGATACCAATTCAACTAGCATGCAATATATGACCACAAACCTACGAACGGTACCCGAAATATCAAACTAGACATAGGCACGACAAACGGGGTCCGTTGGGGACACCACGGGGATCGGGGAAACATCAAACGGGGTAGCCGGGTCCGAGGGGGGGATATTCCAGCGGGTAGCCGGTGGGTGGGGGTCACCCGCCGGCTGCCCGCCGGAAACACTGTTCCGGGCAGCGGGTTGCGGTGGGCAGCTGCCCGCCCGCCGGCTGCCCGCTGCCGGAACAGTAACTTTGGCCGTGGGTAGGTGGCGGGTCCCTACCCCCACCTACCCCCCACTGACTCTTTCACACTTTTTCGTCCCGGGGAACCGATGTGGAACCCGAAACCATGCTTAGACACTTTACACGCAATTAACGGCAACACGTAGACAATTTAACGGATCAAACACGAGAAACGGCACACTTATCCTATCATGCTTTTCTAAATTAATCAACACCCAAATATGCGATTTCCCCACCCGGATAATCCAAGAATTACCATACGATACATAGGGTTCTATCATTTTAAATCTTAATGGTTCGAACATCATCATAATTATCATAATCAAGAAACTCCCAATGATCAAGATTATCAAGATTCAAGATTCCCCATGGAATCATCAATTCAACATCAATATAATAATCATCATAATCACCAATTGCATCTCAATAATTGGGGGGAAACCCTAAGGGAATCATAACTATGAAATAGGTTTTGTTGAGACATGGGTTACCTCTTAGCCTTAATAATTCCTTGCTATGAAGGATCTTTCTTTAAGCTTTTGATTTCTTGACATTTTCTCTAGGGGAATTCCTTGAGCTCTTTGGTGGTGAGAGATTATTGTGGTGGAGATTCTAGGTGCTTCTAAGTTCCCTATTTATATATTTAAGACTCCTAATCAGGGATGGTAAATGGGTTTACATTCTT